>OZ020615.1:7820929-8096747 GCA_963971575.1 Liopterus haemorrhoidalis
AATTTTAAATTTTGACATTCCAACGTGAAAAATGAAATAACCCAAGCAAGGTCCCTTTTCCAACCTAAAAGAACGAAATTCCCATTTAGTTCCGCCTAACTGTTTGAAACAGACTGTGAGTAGATTATTATTTTTCCTCTACATACAATTAATTATTCTATTGTGTTCTCGCAATCAATATTATCATACAACTATATACCGTGATTCACTAACTGATCGCTACCGCCACTCCCACCGCGTTAGTGTGAGGAGACCTGATCGCTAGTCGTATCGCTATCGCGGCCGCCGCCGCGGCCGCTTTGGTGTGTGGAATCCTTTAGAGAAATAGAGGTTGAAAATATTGTAGAATTAATAGATAATTCGGACCCTGATTTGGAAAGAAGAAACGATGTAATTCGGAAAATTTAGTTAATGATTCATTTTCTTCACGTGTTACCTACAATATTTTCTCTAGCGCCGCTTCAAAAAACAAGTGAGGATTACATTATTTTTGGCATTTCATATTTAACTAATGTTTTTTTAAATGGACACGTATGTCGTGTTGGGTATCTTTGGATAGAACTTTTAAAAAGAAAACTTATACTTCAAAATTTTTACCGACCGCCAACATATATATAAGGGAGGTATTGTGATCATACCAATTTTGACGTTTCGAGATTTCGATGGATCTCCACGAATTGAGGTCCCTACATAACGTTTTGACTATTTTTAGCATGATGTCTGTCGGTCTGTCTGTCCGTCCGTCTGTCTGTCCGTCTGTGTACACGTGCAGAGCAAATTCGGCTGAAAGGATTTTTATGAAACTTCATATTTTAGCTTCTGCCATCAATGGCACGAGTTGATCAACTTTTGGTAAAAATCGATCGACTAAAAATGGGAGTTTACTCGTGTCGAATTTAAGATTTTTATGAATATTTCACAACAGAAAAATATCTCGAAAAAATTTATTAAACAAAAGTTGCTATAAAAGCAATAACTAATAACTTTTATTTGAGACGTTTTTTGATAAAACGAAAAGTTTTGAATAATTTATGTAAAATTTCTCAATTCTTTCATATTTATATGTAACGTTTCCATGGTCATGATAAATAATATCTCTGTTAGAAAATATTAGGTCAAGTTATTTCTACTCTGCTGCTATAGTGCGTTCGAAGGTGAGTTTGCAGTATAGCTCTTATGGAAAATGGGAGCGGTGTTGCCAAATGTTGTAAAAGTGTCAAATGTGTCAATTATAATAATATGAAAAACTCGTATGATTTACAAAAATCAACTCTTATAAAACTCAAAATAACAGTCAACAAAAACAAATGGCCATTTGTAGAATACTGCGTCTTCACAGATCAGCGCGTTTTAGAGCTGGCAACGTCAACAAGCAAGAAAAGGATAGTGTCATTGTGTAAACCCATTAGAGAGTATGAAAAAGAACTACTCCATTTGCCCTGTACTGCAAACTCACCTTTGAACGCACTATAGAATGTAATTTATACAAAAACTTTATGATGGCGGTCGGTCCTGTGGTGGCCACAGCTGATTTTTTTAATATCTTTTACGGTTTACGAAAAATGTTATTTTCTATAACGACTTAAAAGTAAAGTATTTTTATTTACAAGTTCAAAGTGCCTTCCATTTTGATTTTAACACTTTCGCATCCTTACTATTGAGCTGTCTGGAGCTCGGCGCATAATAAAAATTATAAATAATAAAAAGTATTTCACTAACAAGTCGTAATTGTAAGTATAACTTGAAAGTACGACTTGATTGTACTCATATGGGTTTTGAAATAATAGATATTTTTAAACAGTAGTAGAAGAATATATATTTTTAAACAATTCGTGTAACTTAATTGTGTTATTTTATGTTGCAGCGCCCATGGGCTGAATTCGATTCCAACTATCAAATAATGTTTAAAGTAGGTATGGGAGAGATCCCAGAAATTCCAGACACGCTAAGTGAGGAGGGCCAAGAGGTGGTTGACCTTTGCTTACAGCACGATCCAAAACATCGGGCTACTGCTGAAGAATTGCTCAGACATAACTTTGTAAAAGTTGAAGAATGAATTAGTATTATATGAAATAATTGTTTTTAAAATATTTACCTTTGCAATTTTTTATTGCAAAGTTTTAGTTTTATGCAAATACAGTTTATGATTATGTTGTGTTTATGATTCATTTGTATTCCTTATACCTAGAGATTTACCTCCTAAGGTAGGTTATAAAAAATAATAATAAGTCTGTGTATAATGTAGAGACTTGGAATAATGTTTTGACATAAGATAATCCGATGAAACAGAAACGTGTTGAGCCTATAGAACAAAGTATTGTGGGGATAAAAATTTAATAAGATTAAGGAGGGCCGTGCAAGTATAATCAGTGGACCAGGTGCAAGAATACTTTACTTAAATTATATATGAGAAGGTAAGATTCGAAACGTGGTTTGTCACAGTAATGCAATTTGAGATAATTGAAAAAAATATTATTAATAAAGTGCAAAAGCCAAGGGCTTGTTGTGCTCAGAATACATTGATATAAGCTGTTCACTTTTGTAAGAACACACTATAGTGCGTTCGAAGGTGAGTTTGCAGTACAGGGCATATGGAGTAGTTCTTTTTCATACTCTCTAATGAGTTTACAGACTGACGCTATCCTTTTCTTGCTAGTCGACGTTGCCAGCT
Source organism: Liopterus haemorrhoidalis (assembly GCA_963971575.1). NCBI lineage: Eukaryota > Metazoa > Arthropoda > Insecta > Coleoptera > Dytiscidae > Liopterus > Liopterus haemorrhoidalis. The sequence continues at coordinate 7,823,601 of OZ020615.1, forward strand.
CTAAAACGCGCTGATCTGTGAAAACGCGGTATTCTACAAATGGCCATTTGTTTTTGTTGAGTGTTATTTTGAGTTTTATAAGAGTTGATTTTTGTAAATAATACGAGTTTTTCATATTATTATAATTGACACTTTTACAACATTTGGCAACACCGCTCCCATTTGCCATAAGAGCTATACTGCAAACTCATCTTCGAACGCACTATAGGGGAAGTATTTTAAGATCGCAGCGCTATTGTGGCATACTTGGAACCTTCAAAATAGACATTCGTTACATATAAACAACGTGAATTTTAATGTTTACTGGTGGTTTTTGTAATTTTGCTACAATATTAATACTTGTTTTTATGCAATTATATTTTTATGCAAACATTTTTTATTAAAAAAAGCGCGATAGAATGTCTATTTCTGTAGTTCCTAAAATCTCACCAGATGTCATATCGCTTAGCAATTTTTCCCTATAGATCTGGTTATTTTGGTTACTTTTATGGTGTGTTACTGACTTTAAATGTCAATTAAAAATATTCCTTACGCTGTAAAACCGATTTTAGGTTGATAAGGTTATGATCATTATAATTAAGATATCATTTTTCATTATGACATATGTTAAATGGATCGACATTTTAAAAAAGTGACATTTTTTAATACCAACATGACATACAGCTTCAAAGCTGCTAACTATTGAAAACAAAATTCCCTCTTAGTTTGTTCTTACAAAAGTGAACTGCTTATACAGTCTGTTTCAAACGGTTAGGCGGAACTAAATGGGAATTTCGTTCTTTTAGGTTGTCACGAAAAGGGACCTTGCTTGGGTTATTTAATTTTTTACGTTGGAATGTCAAAATTTTAAATTCCAACAATGAAACCATGGAAACGAATGACATATGTTAAACTTAAATTAATTTTCTTACATATTTTAATGACAAAAAAATAAATAAATGGGATATTTGTATTAAGAATGACACAAAAAAATCAAAATATAAAGAAAATGACATTTTAAAATGATATTAACCTTAACCAAAAAATATTTGTTGCAAGTATGATTTACAAAGCTTAAACAAAACGGCCGAAAAGCATGATTTAAACGATGAAAGTAACTAGATTGCAAAATCTAGTACCGCCTAACCGTTTGGAATAGACTTTACATATTTTTACAAAATAAATGCAACTTACAATAATTGTGAACTATAACTAATAGCATACATTATACAGAAACGAATCACTTTCAAATACAAAAAATATTTATAAATATAAAACAAAGTTAAAATAAAATTAGAAAAAGAAGCATTCAGGACGGGTAAATGGTTGCAATCCTAGCCTTGAATGCATTTATGGAAGGAGCTGATACCGCTTCCTCCGAAAGTGAGTTCCACAGGTTGAATCATAGAGAAGGAAAGAATGGGTTGAATACTCTGTTAGAAATGAAATGTCTCGGCTGCCTAGAGTATTTCTCGTGCTTCAGATGATTGCCACGAAGACGTTTTTCCAAACTGAGTTAAAACAACGAGGACATGTCAGTAGAGAACTTGCATGTGGTTATCCTATACATTAGAGATGGGAATTTCGGCTCAATTTGCGGAACCGGATCAGTGGAGGTCGTTCAGTTTGTTGATCCGGTTAAGTAAACATGTTTCCGAGACACAGGTCGGTCGTTCGTTCGTAGGTAGAACGTCGCTTAGAGCCAGCTCTTGCATTATATGAACTGGAAACATGTTTTCGAGACACAGGTCGATCAGTTTTCGGTCGTTCGTTCGTAGGTAGAACGTCGCTTAGAGCCGGTTCTTGCAATATATGAACTGTAAACATGATCCCGAGACACAGGTCGGTCGGTCGTTCGTTCGTAGGTAGAACGTCGCTTAGCCCCGGCTTTTATCTAACATTTTTGAAACAAACAATTCACTTTATGTAGCTACTGTATTTTAAACCTAATGTGTTAAGTTTATTGCCCTTATAAATCGGACATCTGGGATTTGGGCAATATTTTTATATAGTATGGTTGTCTAAGCCTATTAGTTTAAAAAAAACGGCCCTACAAATTGATGACAAAATACACTTTATGATAATACATTACAAGTCGAGTTCTCGCGAAGTTCAACATGACATCGATCCAGATCCGGATCACTCCGGTCACTGCTCACAATCGCCCGACCAATCGTATCCTTGAAACTATACAGTGAGCCGGCTCATTTCATTTGGTGAACCGTGTCACTTCGGTCAGTGTACTGAGCCGGTTCGTTCATGAACGATCCATTTCTACTATACATCTGTATAAGATCTCCGCGGCTTCTGCGACCAGCAAGTGACGGTAGCTTCAGTTTTTTCAGACGTTCTTTGTAGGGTAGAAGGAGGAGGTTACTCAGGAGACGTGTGGCTCGTCTTTGAACGCCTTCCAGAAGATGTATATCCCGCTGCAAGTAAGGCGATCAGACAACAAATGCAAATTCAAGGATAGGGCGTATGTAGGATAAATAAATTATACGAAATAATGTACGGGTTAGGTGTGGGAAGGATTTATAAACTAGATAGAGTATTTTATTAGCTTTCTTAACAATCGTGACTACATGCGGAGACCAATCTAGGGTTGTTGTTACAGTTATGCCTAGTTTAATCATAATTTCAGTTCGCTGAATCGGTTGTCCTGATATGTTGTTGGTGTATCATCTCTGATTATTGGTCCCTAGATGTAGCACACGACATTTTGAGGTATTTAGGGATAGGAGCCAAGTAGCACACCATTCTGTGACAGCGTCTATGTCTGCTTGTAATTGAGGTTTGTTCCTGGTGTCATGGTAGATTTTCAGATCATCGGCAAACGTCTGAGGCTAGACAGGTTGTTAAGTCTGCTACAAATAGCAGGAACAGAACCGGTCCGATCACACTATCTTGTGGTACACCACTGGTGACTGGGTATGAGTGTGAGAAAGGTGCACCTACCCGTACTCGGAAGGTGCGCCCCGTGAGAAAGGCAGTTATCCAGCGAAGTAGCTTTTCACGGATTCCATAGTGATCCATTTTAGCAAATAGCCTACGAAAAGCGACTTTGTCAAAGGCCTTGGCGAAGTCGAAGTAGATAACATCAACAGCCTCGGAACGGTCTAAACGTTGAGTCCAGTAGTTGGTGGCAAGAAGCGTTTGAACCAATTTTCGAAGCACTTTTGCCACTCTGATTGTCAAATATAATGCTGTTTGCAATAAGTTGGGAACATTATTTTTCGACCCTCTTATTTTTAGGGTTTCAAACATGCCATTACAATTTTAATGATCGAAAATTTGGGCAAATTGTAAGGTTCGCGACCTGTTGGAAGTAATGTCCCAAAAAACTGTGGTATATCGGCGAAGCGGGGCCTACTTCTAATAGGACACCCTATTATCTAAATGCACTAATTATGAATGCATAATTATAATGACCAGCCACGGACTGCGGTATAAGCTGCTACCATTTATATAGTGGGGAAAAGCATTTAAAAGCGGATGACGGGACATGAGAAGGGATGGGACAGACGTCAAACCATGGAGTTCTTCGTGCCAGATTAACCGCAGGGAGGAAACCGCCATCATACGCCTCCGTATAGGCCACTGTTGGAGGACACCTTCTTCGAGGTGAAGACTGCCCTCTATGTGAGACGTGTAACAAAAATTGGTCTATGTTACACATTTTAACCGAATGTGTTAAGTTCGAGGATGTCAGGCCTCTCCCTGTGCTATGACCTGTCAGTTGCTTTAGGTGACGACAGAGTACTCATGGACAGGCTTATACTCTTCCTGGGAGAATCGAAATTAATGTTTTATTTGTGAAGTCTTGCACCTTATTTTAATGTGTTTTATTATTAACCTGTGATATTCGATGGTAATTGGCCTCTTTACAGCCTCTTACCATCACCCTGCGTCTGTTCATTTTTCGAACAGACTTTGTATATTGTTTGTATTTGTCCGTGCAAGATTTCTTTTATTGAGTATACGTATTTTTAATGATTTTATTTATTTATTTATTGTTTTTAATATGTAGTGTAGTCATTTAGATGTCCTGCGTTAGGCGCAAGTCTTTGTTGTTGTGCGCCAAAAATTTTAACTAACTAACCAACTAACTTTTGAGATATGGTGACCAGATGTGAAATTCGAATTATAGAATGGGTCGAACATAAGTTTTATATTCCTTCAAAAAAGTGTTTTTCGTTCATTGTTGGAAACTTCTTTTAATTAAATGTATTATCCTATTTGCTTTTATTACGGTTTTTATTATATGAGTTTCTCATTTTACTACAATACGAAGATTATATTGGGACTCAACGACTGTTAACAGTTGATTATTAAAGTTGTATTTTCTTCCAGGATTATTTTTTTCATTTTGCAATAAACAACATTTTTTGTGTTAAGTTTAATACCTTAATGCTTGGTCCAGTCTTCAATATTGTTAAGATCTTCCTGTAGGATTCAATAATTTCTTACAGGATTATTAAATATTTTTACATCATCTGCATATAATATTTTTGGGGAGGATATAACATTTAATAAGTCCACAATGTTGACGGTGATAGTATCGGGCCTAGTATGCATTCTTGTGGAACTCCTATTTGACACGTTTTCACTGGGACTCCTAATATGTTTGCGGCTTGGGCACCATAGATCCCATTGCTTCATCGCTACGTCACTGGGTAGGATATTATGAAAAATAAAAAAATTAACACAAAAAGATTGGAAGAAGATGATGAAAAGGGCCTATATCACTAATAACGAAGACAGAACAGCTTTATAAAGTTAACAGAAAATTGAGAACAATGGTAAGATATCCGAAAAAGATTATCTCTAATTAATAAAACTTGGGTAAATATACAAAGTTTTAAACCCTACTTACAGACTTTAATTTCTTATATTTGATTTTGCAAATAATGACGACAAATGCGTGGATGTTAGCGTATTATATTTCTTAAAGATAAAAAATCAATTTTCTTTTTATTTTTCCTCGAGATTCAGGAAACGTTTTAAAGCATATAAGTAGAATAAGCCGGTGATATTATACATAAATTTATATTTGCGGTAACTTCGTGTCGTCCAAGTAAGTAATGGGGCCCACGTTTGTGATTATGTGAAATTTGATATTTATATGTTGCAGGACATTTTATTTTCTATTTTTCGGCTGTAATATCGCGTTACAATTGTATTTAATAATAGAAAATTGTAAAAAATTTCCGTTTCAAATATTTAATATCAAAAGAATATAATAGATTTAAAAATATATATCAAAAGAAACATATAACAATGATTTTAGTAATTCCTGGCAGTAATCTGTATACCATACAGTGAATTTATTTTTTAATGCAACATGTACGTCATTACCATGGATACAGTTCTTGACAGCAATATAAATCGTGTTCATTTTCATTTGCAACATAGACAATTAGTGTGTATACTTTTGCTCATTGCTGATTTACATTAACATTTAATTTTTGCGGCCTTTGAGTTCGGGAGGAATTAAACAAATATAAATTTTCTCGACTCCAGTACTTTCTAACAAGTCTTGATTCTTGAAATTTGTATGATCGAAACTTTTCTTTTTTTAAGAAGTTAAAAACAGATCCAATACTGACACCAACGGTTTGTGCAATTGATCTTAAAGTATTTTGATTGTTTTCTTCCACTTGTAATAATATTTCCAACTGCTTCTCTTCTGTAAGCACGTGGGATGTTGTTCTTTTTTTTTATTTTGTTTTGACTTAAGACATCCTTCACGATGAAATTTATTAACTAGTCTTGAAATTGTAGAGAGATTTGGTATTGGGCGATCTGGATAAGTTGCACTAAATACAGCAGAAACTTCTCTTAAACTCATTTGGGAGTTATACCAAGTTACCATCATTATTTTTTCTTCAGCTGTATACATGTTGATTAATTTTTAAATCAGCTATGAGCAAAAGTATACACACTAATTGTCTATGTTGCAAATGAAAATCAACACGATTTATATTGCTGTCAAAAATTGTATTCATTGTAATGACATAGTACATGTTGCATTAAAAATTAAATTCACTGTATAAAATCGCTGAGGTGTCTGTCAGATGTCCGTCCAGAGTTTTTTTACGTACTTCCCGGTGACCTAGAAAGTTGAAATTTGGCATGCGATTTCCTGGGAACAGTCTTAAGATGAGAAAAATGTTAAACCTAGAAAAATCAAAAAGGGGGCGAGCCTGTGACCCAAAAAAGTTCCCATGTTATCTTAAGAGGACATTAAGTTTGTTCGATTGCATTGGAGTTCAATATCTGGGGGTGTTCAAAACTCTTAAACACAACCCTGTAATTGATTTTCCGAAATTTTGATTATCTTCTTTGAAATCGGTACCCGAATGATAGCTTCTTCTTCTTTTTCTTCTTTGGGTACTATCAGTCAGGTTGATTTTGGGCCTCACTCACATAACCCCTCCATCTCGATCTATTCATTGTCAAGTCTTGCCAAGTACCCTGTATACCTATGCTTGTCAGATCTTCTGTTAGCTGTTCTCTCCATCTTCTGCGAGCTCTTCCCACTGGTCGACGGGTATTCAATCTTCCTTCCCATATCTTCCTAACCATTCTGTCCTCCATCATCCTTATAACGTGTCGTATCCACTGTAATCGTCTGCCTCTGAGTTCTTGGCTGATACTTGGCCTTGAGTACAGTTCTCGGATATCTTTGTTCTTACGGATTCTCCATTCATCATTAATTTGAATGGGACCAAAGATTCTGCGTAATATCTTATTTTCGAAAACTATGACACATTTCAATATTGCCAGCTAGTGGTCGTTTGTAAAAATATAAAAGGTAACTAGAGATGGGTCGTTCATGAATGAACCGGCTCATTGAGCCGGCTCAGTACACTGACCGAAGTCACACGGTTCACCAAATTGAAATGAGCCGGCTCACGGCTCTCTGTATAGTTTCAAGTTTCAAGGATACGATTGGTCGGGCGATTGTGAGCAGTGACCGGAGTGATCCGGATCTGGATCGATGTCATGTTGAACTTGACGAGAACTCGGCTTGTAATGTATTATCATAAAGTGTATTTTGTCATCAATTTGTAGGGCAGTTTATTTGAAACTAATAGGCTTAGTCTTTATTTTCTTACAACCATACTATATAAAAATATTAAAAATATTGCCCAAATCCCAGATGTTCTATTTATAAGGGCAATAAACATCGCCATAAACTTAACACATCTGGTTTAAAATACAGTAGCTACATAAAGTGAATTGTTTGTTTCAAAAATGTTAGAGAAGAGCCGGGGCTAAGCGACATTCTACCTACGAGCGAACGACCGACAACTGACTGACCTGTGTCTGGGGATCATGTTTACAGTTCATATATTGCAAGAACCGGCTCTAAGCAAGAGCCGGCTCTAAGCGACGTTCTACCTACGACTGAACGACCGACCGACCTGTGTCTCGGGATCATGTTTACAGTTCATATATTGTAAGAACCGGCTCTAAGCAAGAGCCGGCTCTAAGGGACGTTCTACCTACGAATTAACGACCGACCGACCTGTGTCTCGGGATCATGTTTACAGTTCATATATTGCAAGAACCGGCTCTAATCAAGAGCCGGCTCTAAGCGACGTTCTACCTACGAACTAACGACCGACCTGTGTCTCGGAAAAATGTTTACTTAACCGGATCACTGAGCCGGATCAATGAACCGGCTCAACAAACTGAACGACCTCCACTGATCCGGTTCCGCAAACTGAGCCGAAATTCCCATCTATAAAGGTAACCCTCGTAAAAGCCTATGAGACCTGTTGCGTATAAGCGTTCAGATACGCGACGTCCTAGTTAACCGAAGTGCGGATAATCGACGCTCTACTGTATGATTTTTCCATTACTGGGGGGTTCAGACCCGAGGACCACCCCCTTGTGTGCGTGCCTGTCCTGACCGTTACCAATTGGCGTCAAACTTTACGAGAACGATTTGAAGAATAATTTGGTTCGGATACTCATAAAGTAGTGGTTTCCAACTTTTTTAATTTGCGAGCCTTTGGCAGCCTATTTCGCTAAATTGTGCCTCTAATATTAGAAAAAATATATATGACAATAGTCCGTCCAGTCGCATTTTAATGCTGGCCGACCAAAAAAAGCGATTTTTAGGGTTTGGTAGGTATGACATCCAAAAACGTACGGAAGAAATTGTAGCCAAAAGGATGAACATAGAGAGTTGAAATTTGGCATGCTTATTTATTTATTTATATAAGAGACACAGCAGAAGCCGAGGCTTGTAACGCTGTGTATAAATAACAAAATACAATATTAAACATACATAAACTCAAAGTAACAATAATAATTATAGAGTAAAAAGAAAAAATAAATAAAAAAAATAAATTTGAGAATAGAGAAGACAATCAATAAAAATAAAACAAATAATTCAAAAAAATAATACAAAAAAAAAAAACAAAAAATAATACACTATGGTAATAACAGACAATGGAAAAAAAAACATTTGTACATTTTATCAATTACATAGTAAAAATTGATCTAGTCTATTTTTGAATACATTAATACTAGATACTGACACAACATCACATGAGAGAGAATTCCACCGATCAAAAATTCTATTAGTGAAGAAGTTCATATGACTATTGCGAAATGAAGGATTTTTTTTTTAACTTAAACTGGTGACCACGAAGTCTGGTATCACAGTTAATACTGTAGATGTTGGACAAATCGCACTGAAAAGCACCACTTACAACACGGAACATATTAATTAAATCACCACGTCCACGTCGCGCTTTCAGGGTGGTCAACTTTAACTGTCTCAGACGTTCTTCATATGGTAGAAAACCAAAGCCTAGAGGAAGACGAGTAGCGCGTGTTTGAACAGATTCTAGCAACTGAATGTCGCGCACTAATAACGGAGACCACACTGGTATCGCAAACTCAAGATGAGGCCGAATGTATGTCTTGTATAGGGTAGTTAACATCCTATAGAAAGCTTTTCTTATCAAAAACAACATAGAGTTGGCTTTTTTAACAGATTTGGTTACTTGTTTGGTCCATCCAAGATCAGAAGTGATAGTATTATATAGTGATAAGATTATTGATAATCAGAAGTGATACTTATACACAGGGCCAGCGCAAGAGTATTTGACGCCCTAGGCAAAAATGTGTCAATACGCAACAGGCAAGATTTAATTGAGCGCTCCTAGGCAGAACGTAACTATTTTTTTTTTCGAGCATGTCAAATGAAAACAAAACACCTCACTCCTAAATTTCAAGTAAAGACCTAAAAAAAAGGTCCTCACATCCTAAATTTCAAGTGAAGTGTTTTTCTTTTTACCGCCGTTTTACCGTGTTTGCGCCCTAGGCAGTTGCCTAATTCGCCTATTGCTTAGCGCCTGCCCTGCTTATACAACTCTTTGGCCTACATATCAGCACCTCAGAGGTAACTTGTATTAAGTCACAAATGATAAACAGCTCAGAAAAGACGATTTAAGATTGTTTACTTCTTTGCGTTGATCGACTTGATACAGTTTTAAAGCAACGTATATTGAAACTGGCTAGAGCTATAGTTCCAAATTATTTTCCAATCGACGGACTATAAACTCACTTGGCACTAAAATGTCATTTCTGATAAAAATGTTACTTGATACAGTTTACCTCTAAGGTGCTGATATAGGAAAAATATTATATAATTATAAAACAATTATATGGATGCAGTAGCGGATCAAGCCCTCGCCGGGCCCAAGACATTATTGATTTACGGGTCCGCAACCTAGAGATATTTATTTATTTATTTATTTATTGAAATTGGCGGCACAACAGGACAGTGTCCCAATAATAGTGCAACACTGATATACAAAAAGAAAAATTTACAGTGTACATGTAAAATATTAATTCATTTATACAAAAACAAAAATAATATAGAATAGAAAAAAAAAAGTAATAATAATAACAATTAAATTACGCAAAATACAATTTTATACAAAATTTACTATAAATAATAGTTTTAAAGACAATTTTTTATGACCCTTTTAAAAGTAAGAATATTTGAATTGAAAATATCTGGAAAAGATTCTAATGCGGAATATTTATTAAAAATTAAACATAATCTGTTAACAGGTGAATTATACGACGAATTAGTGCGGTTACGTGGTAAGGAAAAGAGATCATTAGTTCTAGTATTATAGGATGGTACGTGAAACATTAGAATGTTTAAGATTTCTGGACAATCAACTACATTATTAATAATTTTAAACAGAAATGATAAATCTAGAAATAATCGTCTTTTCTCAAGAGACATTATATTAATCTTTGAAGTAGGAAATTTCCGACTGTAATATTTAACAAATCTATCCTGAATATTCTCAATACGTTTTATATAGGTAATATAGTTAGGACACCAACAAATCGTAGAAAACTCAAGATGACTTCTCACTAGAGTGAAATATAAAGATAGTATAGTCTTGCATTTCACAAAAGGTTTACTAACTCTTAATAAAAATCCTAACATTCTGTATGATTTTTGTATTATGGTATTGATATGAACATCAAATATCAATTTAGAATATTTAAAGTAAAGAGCAAAAAAAAAGGACCTCACCTCCCAAATCCAAGTGAAAAGCAAAAAAAAAGGTCCTCACTTCCCAAATCCAAGTGAAGAGCAAACAAAAAAAAGGTCCTCACCTCCCAAATCCAAGTGAAGAGCAAAAAAACAAAAAAAAAGGACCTCACCTCCCAAATCCAAGTGAAGAGCAAAAAAAAAAGTTCTCACCTCCCAAAGCCCGTAATTTTTAAGGGCCCAAGACAAATGTATTTTTTGTCTCGGGCGAAAGTCCGCCACTGTATGGATGTCTAGGAATATTTGTTTTATAATCATTTCAAAATAAACCGTTTTTGATAATCATTTTTAGGATTTTGTAGGTATCACCAAAAAACCCTTATACCGTCATTTTGTCGTCTGTCTGTCTGTCTGTCTGTCTGTCTGTTCGGTAACAATTGTAGACAAACGGCTAAACCTAGAGAGTTGAAATTTGGCATGCTTGTACAACTTTTTGACCCGCACATAGGAAAAATCCTAAAACATCTAAAAAAAAATATCCCCCTAAAAATATAAACAAATATGTGCTCATCGAAAAAAAAATATTTTTTTAAAATTCTGAGTAGGGTATCAAATGAAAGCCATTAGTACGTGGATTAACGATCAAAATTTTATTTTTGCAAAATAAATTATTTTGACGCGATTTTTGCCATAATTGTTCAAAACAAATTTTGTCCCACACCCTGTAGCCCAGATGGTTTAAACTAAAAATCTGAAAAAATTCTAAGTAATGTATATTGGTGTGAACCGGAATAGTACAACAGGAATTTTTGATCAGATTACGTTTTCGGAAAATAACGCATTTTTTGTGTTTTTAATCAAAATATGTTAAATATTTAATTCGCTATGTAACCCAGTAGATAACTCAGCGCTCATAGCGATGTGCGTTTCGTCATTGCTTTGTAATTTGCCAAAGATTGGTAACTTACAAACTAGAGTTCGAATCCTGTCAATTTTAATTTTTCTGTTTTTTTTTTGCAGTTTTCTTTTGTTTAAATTATTTTGTCAAAATTCTAGTTATATTTTGGTAAATGTTGCATTTAATTTTTAAAAGCGTAAATTTAATAACCAGTGGGAAGTGTTGAAATTATAATACAATTCTATGTTTGAATGTATACGAAATCAGAGGGCGGGGCTAATGATTTAAGCAACCAATAGAAGCCATAGACGCAATTTTCAAAATCTTAATGAACCTTGCTATGTAAAAAAAATACTGCACATATTTAGAAACTTAAATAATGGTATTAGGCATTTGAATTAAAATTCATAAAAAAATATTTTGACATAAAATTTGTTTTGGCATCCCAAATAATCATCATTCAGTTACTTAATACCTGCAAAACCCTGAAATGTGTGAAAATTCACATCAATTTTTCTACAAATTCGTTTGACTACAATTTCTACCGTACACACAAACAGACACATAAGTTATGCAAGGTTTTTTGGTCGTACACAAAAAATCCAAAAAAAAACTTTTATGTTTGAAATTGGTCTTATTATGCATATTCTTTGCCAATATTTTTCGGCAGAACTGTTAGAACTGACACAACCAGCATTTACTTTGATTACAAAAAAAGTTAAAACAGCCCGCTTAAAAGTTTAGTTTTTTGAATCAACGAGGCTTGAAGCAATTAAAAATTTTCATTAAAATTGTTACAAAAATTGTTTTTAATAACAATAAAGTGAGTCCATACGACAAATTTCCTTTGAATTACCGACAAACAATGGACAGCTTTCATTTATGTATTGATGATATATTGACTGATTGTTACACGTGGATCAGATTTTTTTTTTTTAATGGACTCTATTGTACTCCATTTGGAATAGAGGCAGACTACTTGATGGACGGCCTATATGAATATAATCGTTGGAAATTGGATATTGTTAGCCCGATAAAAAAGAGAACTAATGTGGATGCCTATGATCAGCAATGGACGAATTCAAACAATATAATGATGATTGTACCGAGAATAGGTAAAAAGTTCATCGGAAGATTAAGAAAACTATGAAGAGAGGACCTATCAAAACGTGCTGGAGAGTTATGAATGGCAGCAGCCAACTGTAAACAATGGAGAGAATTATTGACGGTATTTCTCCAAAGATATACACAGCAACGCTGGATATACAGAGCGTTCACAAATGATTGATAGGTGTTTGAATTTCCCGCTCTTTAGATTAATTTTATAGGTTGGTAGGCGGGTTTAATGGTTAGGCGGAACTACAGTCTGTTTCAAACGCTTAGGCGGAACTAAATGGGAATTTCGTTCTTTTAGGTTGTCACGACAAGGGACCTTGCTTGGGTTATTTCATTTTTCATGTTGGAATGTCAAAATTTAAAATTACAACAATGAAACCATGGAAACGAATGACCTATGTCAAAATTAAATTATTTTTTTATATATTTTAATGACAAAAAAATAAATAAATGGGAAATTTGTATTAAGAATGACACAAAAAATCAAAATATAAAGAAAATGCCATTTTAAAATGATATTAACCTTAACCAAAAATGTTTATTGTAAGTATGATTTACAAAGCTTAAACAAAACGGTCGAAAAGCACGATTTAAACGATGAAAGTAACTAGATTGCAAAATTTAGTTCCGCTTAACCGTTTGGAACAGACTGTAGATTTTGCAGTCTAGCTACTTTCATCGTTTAAATCAACACGATTTAAACGGCCGAAAAGCACTTTCGGCCGTTTTTTTAGGCTTTGTAAATCATACAATAAACATTTTTTGGTTAAGGTTAATATCATTTTAAAATATTATTTTCTTTACATTTTGATTTTTTTGTGTCTTTCTAAATACAAATTTCCCATTTATTTATTTATTTTTCATTAAAATATGTAAAAAAAAAAAAATTGACATATGTCATTCGTTTCCATGGTTTCATTGTTGGAATTTTAAATTTTGACATTCCAACGTGAAAAATGAAATAACCCAAGCAAGGTCCCTTCAAGTGACAACCTAAAAGAACGAAATTCCCATTTAGTTCCGCCTAACCGTTTGAAACAGACTGTATGTCATGTTGGTATTAAAAAATGTCACTTTTTTAAAATGTCGATCCATTTGACATATGTCATAATGAAAAATGATATCTTAATTATAATGATCATAACCTTATCAACCTAAAGTCGGTTTTACAGCGTAAGGAATATTTTTAATTGACATTTAAAGTCAGTAACACACCATAAAAGTAACCAAAATAACCAGATCTAGTGTGTTCTTACAAAAGTGAACAGCTTATACCTTTTATTTTATTTTTTTGGCTCATCACTTATATTTTGGAGGTGAAGACCCTTTTTTTTTGCTCATCACTTATATTTTAAATAATTTTGCGATACACATTTTCTAAACTTGCCGGTCCGGAAATCTTTTTAGGTTACTTGCCGGTCTGCCATGAAAAAAGGTTGGGAAACGCTGCTATAGATAGTAAAATATACAAACTAAGGGATATGAACCATTTCTATTTTTGTAAGAAAAAAATATTCAATAAATTGAAATAAACAAATCAATTTTAAACAATCAATATTGAAATAATAATATATATTACTATTATATTTTTTGTATGTGATTATTGCTATTTATAAAATATTATGTTTAAATATTTTTTTGGTAATTTTAATTCGAGTGCTTAATACCATTATTTCGGTTTCTAATTTAGTGCAGTTTTTTTTTTTTTTTTTATATAGCAAGGTTCATTAAGATTTTGAAAATTGCGCCTATGGCTTCCATTGGTTGTTTTAAATCATAAGCTCCGCCCTACTGATTTCGTATTCATCGAAACATAGAATTAAATTATAATTTCAACAATTGCCACTGGTTATTAAATTTACGCTTTTAAAAATTAAATGCAACATTTGCTAAAATATAACTAGAATTTTGAAAAAATAATTTAAACAAAATAAAAATGCAAAAAAAAAATAGAAAAAATAAATAGTCTCCAGACTGGAGAAGCGAACCCTAGTTCGCAATTTAGAAAGCCAAATGTTTAACCACTACACCATGAAGCGTACTGCTTTACAGTCTTACATAACATATTAAATATTTACATCGTCAACCAAAAAGCACAAAAAATGTGTTATTTTCCGAAAACATAATCTGATCAAAAATTCCTGTTATACTATTCTGGTTCACACCAATGTACATAACTCAGAATTATTTCAGATTTTTAGTTTAAACCATCTGGGCTGCAGGGTGTGGGGCAATTTATTTTGCAAAAATAAAATTTTGTTCGTTAATCCACGTACTAAGGGCTTTCATTTGACACCCTACTCAGAATTTAAAAAAAAATATGTTTTTTTTTCGGTGAGCACATATTTGTTTATATTTTTAGGGGGATATGTTTTTTAGATGTTTTAGTATTTTTCCTATGTGCGGGTCAAAGAGTTGTATAAGCGCGCCAAATTTCAACTTCTTAGGTTTAGTCGTTTGGCAACAATTTTTACCGAATAAACAGACAGACAGACAGACAGACAACAAACTGACGGTATAAGGATTTTTTGGTCATACCTACAAAACTCTAATTAGATTTTGAGTATATAATAGAAGATTTTACACAACAGATATCCCGTAAGAAACCATCATCATTAACGTAAGTCCAATTCTCAAAATAGTAATCACTTCATTTATATTTGATTTGTGTAAAGCTAACCATAATAACCAACAAAGTCACTAAATTAAAGAGTTAGTTAGTTAGTTAAAAATTTTGGCGCACAGTAACAAAGGCTATTTGCACCTAACGCAGCCCATCTAAATGACTAGTCTATATATTAAAAACAATAAATAAATAAATAAAATCATTAAAAATACGCATACTCAATAAAAGAAATCTTGCACTGACAAATACAAATAAATAATATAAAAAGTCTGTTCGAAAATTTGAACAGACTCAGGGTGATGGTAAGAGGCTGTAAAGGGGGCAATTACCATCGAATATCACAGTCAATAACTAGAAACATACTAAATAAAAGAACATACTGATGTTTTCATTCACATTTTTTTTTTGACTTTCTAAAAGAGCCCCAAACTCATTGAGCGCAATGGACCCTGCATGACCTAAGACGGCCCTGGTGACGTCATTATCTTTATAAAAAAACCAACTGCATTCATTCATGTTTGCTGGGTGATATGTGGTTTTAAAGTGGTATTTATTTTCTTCCTAATCTCTGTGGTTAAAAACCATATTTCCCTGTAACACATTACTGATTTAATACTGCCATTAACGAATATCGTTTAGTACTCATTAAAACATTTTTAAAACTTTTTCCCCCAATCTGAAACTCAACAATGCATTACAAAAACATAATAGATAAAATTATTTATTAATCTTATTGAAAAATCTGTTCGTGTTTGCTCGAAACAATATTCCAGTTAAATATAATGACGTTTTTAACCATACGATATTGTTTAATCATAATACATATATTTCTGTGCAAACATATAAGTATGACGTTGAGCGCCGGCGTCTACCGTACCCTACTACTATAAAAGCGTCGCTTCATATCCCAACCCTTATTCGTAAAACGTCTCCTACTACAATTCAGCTCCACAGGTGAGTACATTTATGGGAATTTTTTCGCGAGTTTCTCGTTTTTAATTGTATCGTTATTGAGAGATAGTGTGTAATTTAGTTTTTAAAGTTTTAAAAGTTTAGAGAAAAGTTAGTTTTAGTTTGTAATTGGTGTGATTGTATAGTTTTTAAGAATCTTCAAATATATTTCCACTATGCTTTGGTTCTACAGTTCATAAGTAATTATTTATTGGTTCCTATTTTATGCTTAAACCTATCAGTTTTTATTTCCCAATTTTTCGAAGTTTTCACCTAATTCCTGTCTCTTTGATCTAACGACTGTCATTCCATTGGCTTGTGATAAGTGATTCTTCTATTTGATTCAGACTCATTCAATTTCTGAAATAATTATTAGTGATAGATCTTTTGTTAAATAATAATAATAATTTTATTAACAGCCGTGTGGCCAATAAATAATAGATTAAAATTAAACAAATCAAAAATGAGGAAGAACGAAAAAATATATATGATAGAACATATAATTAATTTCTTATAGTCTATTCTAAATGTTTAAGCGGAACTAAATAGTTTTTACATTTTTTTAAGTTGTCATGAGCTCACTTTTAGGCGAACTATTGAAGTGGGTTTTTCTTAAACAAAATGGTCAAAAGTCACATTCAATTGTTAAAAGTTGTTATAAGTGTTATAGTTCATTTCTTTGGTTTAAACGGAACTAAATAGGAGTTTTGTTTTTTAAGTTGTCGCGAAAACGGAGCTTGCCTAATAGGCTATTCCAAACGTTTAAGCGGAACTAACTGGAATTTTCATTTTTATAAGTTGTCATGAGCTCTTCTTTTATGGTTTGAAGTAGGCTTTTGCTAAACATAATTATCAAAAGTTTCACTTAATTTGTAGAAGTTACTAAAATTGAAAATCTAGTTCCGCCAAAGTAACAGGCTTTACGTTTTTAGGATTTTGTAGGTATGACCACCAAAAAACCATTATAACATCACTCATGTGTATGTCTGTCTGTATGGTAGAAATTGTAGCCAAACGGCTGAACATAGAAAGTTGAAATTTGGTATACTTGTACAACTTTTTGACCCACATATAGGAAAACTATAGAGAATTCAAAAAAATACAGCGCGGGAAAAATATAAACAAATATGTATTTAATAAAAAAATAAATATCTTTTTTAAATTTTGAGTTGCATATCAAATGATACCTCTTAATGCGTGTATCAACAAACAAATTTTTATTTTTGAAAAATGTTTTTTTTTTATGGGATTTTTGTAAAAATTTTGTCTTCCACCCTATCTCCCAAAGGGATTGATCTAAAAATCTAAAAAAAATCTCTGTAATGAACATTGATGGGAACCGAAATAGTTCAACCGCAATTTTTGATCAGATAATTTTCGAAAAATGTCGATTATTTGTGTTGATTAAAAAAAAATATATATTTTAAATTTATTGTGTGACAAAAGAAATTTCTTAAGACGTAGATTAAGAAACAATAGATAGTTTTTTGAAATTCGTTGTTTTAACACCAATTTAGCCAAAAATGTGCAAAAGTTCTTGTCCAGCACCCTTTTACCAAAAAGGGTTAAACCAGAAATCTGAACAAATTATAGGTAATGTATATTGATCTGTGCCGAAAACTTACGAGAGGAATTTTTGATCAAATTGTGTTTTTGAAAAATATGGCAGTTTTTGTGTTTTTGAAAAAATTTATTATTTTTTTAATTCATGGTTAAATTATGGCTAATAATGTTATGGATTTTTTGTATTTATAGCTACGATAGTGCGGGTATTTTTTTGGAATTAAAAATATTAAAAAATATATATTTTTAATAGTTGCGAACCGAGTTACTCACACCACACCACACTACAATCTGCTCTGTAAAATATTTCTTATTAATCTAATGAAGACTTGAATAGGAAGCAAATGCAGAAAAAAACGCTGTGATATTTGGCAAATTATTTAAATTTTGTTTAAAAAAATGAAATAGAAGCTCTTAGTTCTCAAATAACGAATAAAAGTGTTAATCAAAAAAACTGTTGATTTTGATGTGATAAATATACTTAGACATCCAGTATTATGTACCTATTAAATACCTGCAAAATCCGAAAAGGTGTGAGAGGATGTCAGGGAGAGGTTAGGCCTGTGCTATGACCTGTCAGTTGCTTTAGGTGACGACAGGGTACTCATGTAGTTTCTAGTTATTGACTGTGATATTCGATGGTAATTGGCCCCTTTACAGCCTCTTACCATCACCCTGAGTCTGTTCAAATTTTCGAACAGACTTTTTACATTATTTATTTGTGTTTGTCAGTGCAAGATTTCTTTTATTAAGTATGCGTATTTTTAATGATTTTATTTATTTATTTATTGTCTAATATATTGTTTTTAATATATTACCTAGTCATTTAGATGGGCTGCGTTAGGCGCAAATAGCATTTGTTGCTGTGCGCCAAAAAAAAAAAAAAAATAACTAACTAACCTAAAATGTGTGAAAATTCACACTTCACTTCAATTTTTTAATATGTGAAGTTTGAACTTTGAGTTTGAAGCTTTTGCTAAACAAAATTATCAAAAGCTTCAATCAAACGTTAATAGTTACTAGAAATCTAGTTCCGCTTGAACCAAAGAAACAGACTATACATTTAATCACTAACGATAATGTATAAAATCATGAAAATTAATTAATTTATTAAAAATGTATCTCTGCGTAGGTTCAACCAATTAGTAAAGCTTTTTACTTTGATTTGTAGACACATTTCAAGACAGTTACTTGTTTAGACAATTGTACTACAATTATATTCACAATTTTAAGGAAACGTTATGCACATAATTTTTAATTGAACACATTAGAATACATTTTCCGCTTGTTATGAATGTTTGTAACGAATTTCTTAGTAAGACTTTTTTCCTAACACTGTTATTATAAAAATAATGTGGTAAAGACTAAATTTGTCTAAGAACAGCTGACCATTTCATGATACAAGTGTTATCAGGAGAATGTGGTTAAGTTAGGTCATAATACGGTTTAACCCTACTTAATTGGAGAAAACCCATTGTTCCTTTTAATTTAATAGGAACACATATTAACACCTAGACCAGGCATGTGCAACTTTCAAAAGACCGAGGGCCAGATAGCCATCTGATATATATTCGCGGGCCAGAACTTTTTTTAGAATCATCAGTTTTTTTTTTTAATTACTGCACTGAAATTGTCTTTATTATAAAAAAAAAAACAATCTAAATTTACACAAAACTACACAAAAAAAAATAAGTTCATAACATTAATAAAAAAACAAAACAAGAAAAATAAAAGTATTTTATAAGGCATAAATATTGTTAAATAAGAACAAAATGTTTATTTAATTTTAATGGGACGGTTGGGACTTCATATTGCTCACAAGTTTGTCAACGTTCGGGGAAACAACTGATGTAGCAACTGCAACGTGTTTTCTAGGTGCGAATCCGTTATTCGCGTCCTTGTTTTTGATTACCGAACTTCAGCCAAGAAAATAATTGCTCACATTTATAAGTGCTTTCAAATAGCGTAATTCTTTTTTGAGCAAAAGAGAGTTTCGGAAATTTGTCAATTATTGTTTTCAAAGCTTGCTACGTTCAACTTTGTAAAACTTATGTTGATTATTATTTTGTAAATAAATGGTCGCCATTTTGAAATGGTTAACATAAAAATATGACTTTTTGGTGTCATTATAAAGCTAATTAATGTACTTTTAGGAAAAAAATATAAAATTATCGATTCCCTATGCTAGATCAAAAGTTGACATCATTTCCGGTGACACCGGAAGTGCCTCAGAATTCTTATAATAACCTTTAGATGGGCCTTTTTGTCTAGTTTAACTTTTGTACTGAAGATTTTTTGTATCTTTACAAATAAAGGAGATTTTCGGGGTGCCCCGTTCCAAACAAACACCCTATATATTATTATAGACTTGAATAAAAATTGTTTATAATAAAAAACAAATCTTATTTGATATATGATTTTTTTTTTAATTGGATGAATATTTAGGCAGTTATGGGGGGACACCCTAAAACTAATATACTGAAATATATCCCTTATTATTGACTTATCATTAAAAACGTACATGACAAAAATTGTTTATAATAAGAAAACAAATCTTTTTTGATCTATTATTTTTCATGTCACGTAGTGACTTATAACTGTGGAACCAATCACACAGCCGACGCGTTTCTTGTTACAATGTACTAAGATCATCCATGCATACATTGTACAAGAGTGGTGATAGAAGCCCCCCTTGCCTTACTCCAGTGTCCTGCATATACGTACTGGATTTTACCGATAAATATTTTGAAATAATCTCTAAAGAAAAATCAAGTTCTTAATATGTTTTGAACTTTGAGCTAAATTGTTTTTCTTCTGGCTCTTGATAGGTGATTTTTTTCCTTGGCCCTGACTGTTTACATATTTAAAATAATTTATAATCTATATTTAATAAAATGAATATTTTTAAATTTCTAAAAGTTCTTTAATGCAAGTTTAAAATCTCGGAATATATTGAACTGTTCTTGTCTTAAAATGTCTTCCTACTGGCTTTTGATAGATCTCATTTCTCTGGTTCTGACTCATTCATTCTCTAAAATAATTAATAATTTATTAGTAGAAAAATATATTATTTTCAATGTCGTAAACTGTCTTAAGTTTATATTAAATTCAAAAGAAAGTTTTTATGATCTGTGATTAGTATTTTAAAAATTAATGATGTTTTGAAAAGTCTAAACAAACTTTAAATTTTTGATTAATTTCCTGTTTTGTTTATATTGATTTTGGTTTTGTTTATTTTATTTGTTTGAATGCTAACTTGTATGCAGTTAAATTAGTTTTCAACTTTACAAAAACAACGTGCTACGAAATTAAGACGTTAATAAGGCGCGAGCCTCAGGGGGCTCACGGAATCGCCCCCCCCCAATACTAAGAAAAATCATGTTTTTAAGGTACACATTATTCTCGTAACTGAATGCGAGCACCCCAAGATATTTGCTTCTGACTCCTCCTAAGAAAAACTTTTTGCTGCTGAGCCTCTAAGAAAAATTTTGGGTGTGCGCCTGATGCTACTAGCCATTCTGGTTAGTAACAAAAATTTTGGAATTAAATTAAATCATCCATCTCCTGGTCACGGTTTCAACCCGGTATCTTTGGAAGGCGAAACAAAATTGTTACGTTTGCATTGGCGCGTAAAAAAGTTATGATGTGTTGAATAGTTGATAGTTTAACTTTGTGAAACTCGAATATAGGTAAACGGTTTTTAAATGATACACTTGGTAAAGTTTCACAAAAAGTTTTATTGCACATGTTGACTGCAGTTTCGGTATGTACTACCAAGAATACCATTATAAAAGCTACAATCAGATTTTTGTAGCTTTTCGATCCAGAAGTCCAGGTTTCGTGATCATATTTTCAGCTTGTGTACATTCAGGAGTAATTTGATCAGTATTACGTTTAATTATTTAGCGTCCACAGAAAGACACCTACACCAATGGAAAAATAAATATATATATTTTTTAATTTTAAGTGGAGTATCAAATGAAACCTCTTAATGCGTGGATGCACACACAACTTTTTTTTATGGGGTTTTTGTCAATATAATGGCAAAAAACTTTTGTCCCCCACCCTATCTCCCAGAGAGGTTGAACTAAAAATCTGAAAAAAATCTCAATAATGTACATTGATGGGAACCGGAATAGTTCAACAGGAAATTTTGATCAAATTGGTTTTTCGTAAAACATTGTTTTT
The DNA here is from genome assembly GCA_963971575.1 of Liopterus haemorrhoidalis. NCBI lineage: Eukaryota > Metazoa > Arthropoda > Insecta > Coleoptera > Dytiscidae > Liopterus > Liopterus haemorrhoidalis. Next base: position 7,845,459 of record OZ020615.1, read on the forward strand.
TTGTGTCGTCGAAAAAAATAAATAAATTTTTAAATGTGTGGTATCAAAAGAAAGGTCTTAAGACGTAGATAAAGAAATGGGATGTAGTTTTTTATTTTATTTTTTTTTATTTTAATACGATTTCTTCCAAAAAAAGTACTAAAAATCAGTAACCTGCACCTTTTGACCCTAAGGGGTTAAATTAAAAATCTGAAAAAATTCTAAGCAATGTATATTGCTATGAACCGGAAACGTACAAGAAGAATTTTTTATCCGATTTCGTTTTTGGAAAATATTACAGTTTTTGTGTTATTGAAAAAATATATTTTTTTAAATTTAAATTTAATTGTGTGGATATTAAATGAAAGCTCTTTAAGTGCAGATTAAGGAACGGTAATTGATTTTTGATATACATTTCATTTTGACTAAATTTTGCCAAGTATTAAGATTTTCGTTTAATATCTTAGCTAAAATTAAAAAAATATATTTGTATATACCTACATGCAGTGTTGTAATAGATACATTTGAAAATATATCTAGATACAGATACAGATACTTGAGGAAAAATGTATCTAGATGCAGATACAGATACAAATTTTGAAAAGTATCTAGATACAGATACATTTTTTTTTACAATGTATCTAGATACTTCAAGATACTTTTAAGATACTTTCGGAAAAATGAAAACACCACAAAAAAAAAGAAATAACTAGAGCAAGGAATATATTTGTTCACAATAAAAAATAAGTTATGCACTATTATTACTCTTAAAATAAACACAAATAGCCTTTGAAGCTGTGTGTCAGAAATATTAACTAACTATATACCTATGTAATCTTTAAAAAAATCACTTTTTTATTCCAATTTCAGCGGATATCTCGAACATTTTTTGTTCGCTAATAAATTACTGATTATTAAATGAGTACTTAGGATGACAAAAATAAAACAACAATTTTATTTATTATATTTTTCTTTATTTAATTCACATTTATAAAATTAATTCTTATTCTTAGATTAGATAATTACTTAATGGTTGTTTTACTTAACCGTTGTTAATAATTTTTTTTTTTTTTATTTATTATTTTATTACTGGTCGCTGATTGGTTAATTTAAACTTAAAATTCAAATATCTGAATGATGCTAAATGTATTACCAACTTAAAAAATCGTAAGGACATATTCTGTAAAAAGACCTTGAAAAAGACAAAACAGGAAAGTATCTGAAAAAAGTACCTGAAATACACATACTGATTTAAATATCTAGATACAGATACAGATATATATTTTAAAATGTACCTAGATACAGTAACTAGATACTTGCACAGTATCTAGATACAAATACCTAGATACATTACAACACTGCCTACATGGATACATTTTGTTCTGGGTAGAGAAGAGGTACGAAAAGTTATTTTGCAAATATCGCCTAGGAAAATAAATAAATAACGGACCAGTTGTTGGGATTCAATTTCTAGTAGAAAATCTGTTAGTTTTTCATATAGTCGCAATATAAACAATGTCTCTGTAGGCATTATGCTCTTGCGTGACAAAAGATCGCCCTCAGGGTTGCCAGGTCTGGATTTGAATGATTTTTTTTGCAATTATACAAAAAAAAAAAAAAATACGTTAAAATATATATCATGGTATTATTAGAGATATATGATACACGGTAGAAAAAATCTAACTGCAAACTTCTTGTCGTGCCTATTCGTGAGATTTGTGAAAATTCACACTTCACGTAAATTTTTTTAAAGTAACATACATACGTTATTTCTTTCTAAATTGTAATCTAATATGTTGTATGTTAAAAATATAACCCGCGCCCTAATTTTAGCTCCACGCCTTTTATTTATTTAACTTCATTTTTTGACTTTGATTTGGAATCATTTAAAATACGCTAATTAATATTTTACATGATTTGTATTAATTTAACAAAACCATCCTAATATGAGCTAAATAATTATATCCAACTGCATGAGTGGGTTCCATATTATCCACATTATAATCAAGATCCGTGAAAATGATAAAATTATTGTAACTGACCAAATTTTGATATGATGGTTTTGTGCGATGTACTATCTACGTTTTTGTACCAAGATTTTTAATTTTAAATAACAAAGGATTTAAATGTAGTATTTAAATATATAATATGCAGTTTTATAAACTTTTCTCGGTCGTTCTCAGATGCGAGAACTTGCTTCGTGTGCCATAAGTTCTGGGTTTGATTCCCACACAGTATATACCAGGTCTACAAGTATGAAATGCGGATTTTTTTAAAAAATAAAACACATTAAACTCAAAAGAACAGTAAAAGTTTTGGTAAACAGTGAAGTATTTATTCAAAGTATGCACCATTAGAAGTTATACATTTTTCCCATCTTTCAGGCAATTTGTGAATACCTCGCCAGTAGAACTCTTTCCCTATCCCCGCAAACCATTCATCTAGCCATGCTTTCACATTTTCATATGAACACAAGTGCTTCTCGGCAAGTGCGTGACCCATCGATGCGAACAAGTGAAAATCTGAAGGGGCCAAGTCTGGTGAGTAAGCGGCATGGGGTAGCACTTCCCACTTGAGTGCCTCCAATGTGTTGCAAACTGCTTTTGCCTTATGTGATGGAGAGTTTTCGGGAAGAAAGATTACCTTGTGCTGTCTTCTTTCGTATTCTGGTCGTTTTATGAGCAGCGAATGGTTCAATTCGATCAGTTGTTGTTGGTAGCGTTGGGTATTAACTGTTTCAGCAGGTTTTAACAATTCATAATAGACCACACCCTGTTGGTCCCGCCAAGTACAGAGCATTGTCTTTTTGCCAAAGCGATTCGGTCTTGCAGTTGATGTGGATGGTGAGCCTGGGTTCACCCATGATTTTTTTGCGCTTGGTATTTTCAAAATAAATCCATTTTTCATCGCCAGTAATGATACGATGCAAAAAAGACTTTCTTTTGTATCGTGCAAGCAAAATTTCACAAGTGTTTTTGCGTTTTTCCATCTGCCTCTCATTCAATGCATATGGAACCCATCTGCCGACTTTCTGGATCTTACACATCTCTCGTAGGCGATTGGAAACAGCTTGTTGACTAACGCCTAACTGCTCTGCTAGTTGTTTTTGTGATTGACTATCGTCTTCCTGTAGCAATGGTTCCAATTTTGTATCTCCATATTTTTTTGGAGGTTTTCCATGTTCCTTGTCTGTAAGATCAAAGTCACCACTTTTGAAACGCCGAAACCATCATTCACACGTTCTTGCGATGGAGCATATTCACCATAAGCTTCTCGAAGCAGTCGGTATGATTCAGCAGCAGTTTTTTTCAAATGAAAACAAAACAGTAGTACTGTCCGCGAATGCTCTTTATTTGGCACAAAATTTGACATTTTTAACGCAGTAAAACGAAACTATATGATCACTTTTCAAATTATAACCTATACGCATTTGACACTTAATGATAACTTAACAAAACGCCATTTGTGTTGAAACTTTGAAATATACACTGTTTGCGCGGCAAGTTTGAAAAAAATCCGCATTTCATACTTGTAGACCTGGTAGTTCGCTATTACCTCATCTTCACCCAGAGAGGTTCACAGGCTTGAGCACTAAGAAACACATTTTTAACAACATATTTTTCATGCAACAAAAGGTGATTAATAAACTTATTTATGAATGGCAGTGGTGGCGCCGCCTTTTAAAAAAAGGGGTGGGTGTGCGCACCAGATAATATTTAAAGCAGCGTTTTCCAACCTTTTTTCATGGCGGACCGGCAAGCGACCTAGAAAAATTTCGCGAACCGGCAAGTTTAGAAAGTAATGTGTATCGCAAAAGTTTTATATTTTTTATTGCACTGATTACAAACACAAAAAAAGCAACAAATAAAAATCAAATATAAATAGTGAAAAATAAACAAATTATTACTTAAGCAATTAACAGATTAAGGACCGAGATTTTCTTGCACATAAAAATAATTCTGCGGACATACAAAAAATCTCGCGGACCGGCAAAAAAATCTCGCGGACCAGCGCTTGGGATACACTGATTTAGAGGGCGCACACATTTTGTTTTTATCAATATAGATATTTGTACATCGAAAGGTGACTACACATAATCTATTACATTAATGTCGGGTTGCTAACGTAAGAGTTTTCTCTAACTCAAGTTAAAATCATTTGTTTTTATATGTTACAACTAGGGATGGGAACGATATATCGATATATCGAAAATATCGATACTTTAGAAAAATATATCGATATTTTTATATAGATATTTGAAATGCGATATATCGCGCAAAATATCGATATTCGCACAAAATATCGGTATTCTTGTATATTTTTTATATTTAAATATATGCTGTTCACTTTTGTAAAAACAAACTATAGGCTATTCCAAACGTTTAGACGGAACTAATTTTTGAAATCTAGTAATTTTTATCAATTAATTTGGACTTTTGGTAATTTTGTTTAAGCTTTGAAAATCATGCACACATTGCAAATACTAGATTAAATTGATTGTCATTATAAAGTGTCCTTTTCATTACATTTTAGTTTTTTGTCATTCTTAATAAAAATTTCCCATTTATTAATTTTTTTGTCTTCAAAATATGGAAAAATGTATTAAAATATTTTACATATGTCATATGTTTCCATGGTTTCACTGTTGGAATTTTAATTTTTCACATACCAAACCTGAAACATGAAATAACCCAAGCAAGGTCCCTTTTCGTGATAACGAAATTTCCATTTAGTTCCGCCTAATCGTTTGGAATAATCTGTAAGACGAAATTTTGATTTCAATAATTTGCACCTTTGAAATTGTCATGTAGGTATTAAAAAATTATAAAAAATGTCACTTTCTTAATAATTATAATAACCAATAAATCTAAAGTCGGTTTTACAGTGTAAGGAATATTTGTAATTGATAATTAAAGACCGTAATACACTATAAATGTAACCAAAAAATCTGGTTTGTCCTTACAAAAGTGAACAGCATATATATATATATAATTAAGAGAGCAGTTAACAAGGATAATATTAGAAATTTGTTTGGTATCTGGGTGAGTACCAACTGTAAAGTGATTGTCTGTCAATTGGCGACTTCTTTTCCCGCCTAGCCAACCAAAAAATATGTAATTTATATATCTTACATGCTACGTGTTAGTTATTTCGATATATCGATAATATCGATATTTTTACTTCGATATATATCGAATATCGATATCACACTTACGATGTATCGAATCGCGCATATATCGATATTCAAAAATAAATTCCCATCCCTAGTTACAACATACAAAACATGCAATTCTAATTATAAACGGTATAATTCTTACTTTAGCAACTGGCCATAAGAGCTGTGAACGGTCGCTTGCCTTACCTTATGACAAATTTGTTAGTGATAATCAACAATGAACAACTCATAACGTATAGTTTATTAATTTTAGATCTGTGAACGTTACTTTAGTTATTTAATTATTTGTTCCAGATACATATCCCTCACTTTACCGATGATGAAACTATCAATGGGCCACTGGTTGACTTTAGGGGTGCTCTTTGGAGTGCTCTTATGTGGATGGGCTCTTCCAGCGCCGGATGTCTCTAACAGAGGCATTGCCGACGCTCTGAAGGCTCTGGAAAGGCTCGACCGTTATTACTCCCACGTCGCCATGCCTAGGTAAGTCAACATTCCACTTCAAATTAATGCATGAAGTATCTATTAGATCATAGTATCATCTCTACGAAAAACATAAGGGGGGTAGTATTTCCCGGAATTTACAATTTATAAGGATCCCGCAGAATTTTTTTTTTTTGGTTAGGTTGGGATTAAGTTATCTGATTTCTTTCCCAGATGCTCTTTATCCCAAGCCTATAGTTAGTTACCGACGTCTCTATTTATGGCAGTGGTTCCCAACCTTTTTATACAGAGAGCAAATTTAAGGTTATTGGTAGTATAATGGGCACACTCTAAAAAAGGGATATTAAAGGGACTTCATGGTAGACTAGAAAATATCTTTTAGTGTACCATGAAGTTGACCTCGCTTTTCATGTTAATTATTTACACTTCTTTTTTGGTTAAATTTAGTGTAACGTTTACACTTACATACTGGTTAAATTATAGTGTTAGAAAATAAATAATTTTAAAGCAGTGTTAATTATGACACTGAAAAAGTAATATTTCATAAAAATAACACTATCTGAATAAATGAAGATTTACACGGTGACTTGGTTAAAAATAGTGTACAGGCTATTCCAAACATTTAGGTGGAACTAAATGGGAATTTCGTTCTTTTAGGTTGTCACGAGAAGGGACCTTGCTTGTTGCTCACGTTGCAAAATCAAAATTTACAATTCCAACAGTGAAACCATGAAACCATGACATATGTCGAAAATAATAACCTTATCCAAAAAATGTTTATTGTAAGTATGATTTACAAAGCTTAAACAAAACGGCCAAAAAGCACGATTCAAACTATGAAAGTAACTAGATTTCAAAATCTAGTACCGCCTAATCTTTTGGAATAGCCTATATTTTACTTTTTTTAATGAAAATTTTAACACTAAAATTTTAGCCAAACTGAGAATGAACTTTTATAAATTTTTTGCCATGTATTGGAGGTTTTGTGATTAAACCGATTTTGACAATTCGATGGATGTCCACGAATTGAGGTTTTGACTATTAAAGTTATGACTATTTTTAGCATGATGTCTGTCTGTCGGTCTGTCGGTCCGTAGACACGTGTAAAGCGAATTTGGCTAAATGGATTTTTTTGAAACGTCCTATTTAAGCTTTTGACATCAGTACCACAATTTGATCAACTTTTGGTAAAAATCGGTCAACCAGAAGTGAAAGTACAGTCTGTTCCAAACGGCTAAGCGGAACTAGATTTTGCAATCTAGTTACTTTCATCGTTTAAATCGTGCCTTTCGGCCGTTTTGTTTAAGCTTTGTAAATCATACTTACAATAAACATTTTTTGGTTAAGGTTAATATCATTTTAAAATGTCATTTTCTTTATATTTTGATTTTTTGTGTCATTCTTAATACAAATTTCCCATTTATTTATTTTTTTGTCATTAAAATATCTAAAAAAAATATTAAATTTTGACATACAGTCTGTTTCAAACGCTTAGGCGGAACTAAATGGGAATTTCGTTCTTTTAGGTTGTCACGACAAGGGACTTTGCTTGGGTTATTTCATTTTTCACGTTGCAATGTCAAAATTTAAAATTACAACAATGAAACCATGGAAACGAATGACCTATGTCAAAATTAAATAATTTTTTTAATATATTTTAATAACAAAAAATTAATAAATGGGAAATTTGTATTAAGAATGACACAAAAAATCAAAATATAAAGAAAATAACAATTTAAAATGATATTAACCTTAACAAAAAATGTGTATTGTAAGTATGATTTACAAAGCTTAAACAAAACGGTCGAAAAGCACGATTTAAACGATGAAAGTAACTAGATTGCAAAATTTAGTTCCGCTTAACCGTTTGGAACAGACTGTATGTCATTCTTCCATGGTTTCATTGTTGGAATTTTAAATTTTGACATCCCAACGTAAAAAATGAAATAACCCAAGCAAGGTCCCTTCTCGTGACAACCTAAAAGAAATAAATTCCCATTTAGTTCCGCTTAACCGTTTGGAACAGACTGTATTTATGTATACAACGTAACTAACAGGGAAACTTAATTTTTTATGTTGCATATTTATAATATCCCCTTAGGATGGTAATTCTGCAATGGTACCTTTCAAAATATTTTACATGTCAATAAGAATTTTGACATATCAATCGCAATTTTGACATGTCAATTTGGTATCTGACATATGTAGTTTTTGAGTGAATATAATCTTAATATTATGAATCTTAACCAAAAATTTAAAAGTCAGATTTACAAGTTCACATGGTTCCATAAAAGTTTATTTACACCACAACAGTCATCAAAGTAACCAGATCTATAGTTACGTATTTCAAAATGAGACAGAGAACACAAAATTTACCGTATGTATGAGTGATCAGCGTGTGGAAACGACAACTAAAATTCTTGATTTTGTTTCAATATTTTTAAAGGAATCTTATTTGATTACATACTGTGGTGGCGGTTGGTTCTGTGGTGGCCACAGCTGATTTTAATATTTTTCTTGTGGCGTATTTTTTGAATCCTCAATATACGAGGGATGTTTCCAAAGTTCTGGGAATTTAGCTATAATTTTTATTATTTTGTTAATTTTCGTCAATATTTCAATGTAGTTTTTCAACATCTCCATTTATCTGAATACATTTATCCCAACGATAAACTAATTTTTTTAAGCCATCCTCAAAGAACTTTTCTACTGAGTTTCTGTTCTGGTCCCAACAGCCCAAACAATCATGCAAGATGTCATGAACTTGTCGTGTACCTATCCCTAGGCGCACACTAATTTGATGAATAGTTATTCGCCTGTCCTCTTTCAGTAGGTCTTCGACGGCAGTAATGTTTCTTTCATTTACTGACGTGCTTGGGCGCCCATTGCGTGGATCGTCTTCTAGTGATGTTCTACCGGTTTTAAAACGATTGATCCACCGATAAACAGTACTTTTGGATTCTGCAGACTCACCAAATACTCCTTGCAAACGCTGAATAATTTCTGATGTTTTCACACCTTCCACAAAAAGAAAATTATTGCTCTTTGAGATTTTGCTGCGTCTTCCATGGTTACAAAAACAGTGCTATGAAAACGCGTCTATATCAGTCGAACACCAAAATCAGACTGAACAATATTGCACTAGATAGTTGCATAAACATGTCAAGACTTGTCTGGCACCAATAACATTGCCTATAAGTTTTGCGTAATTTAATTATAGCACAATTCCCAGAATTTAGGAAACATCCTATTTCCTATAAACGAGTCAAAAATATGTAAATGTATGCCAAAATTTCAATTCTCTAAATCCTATCCTTGAACCACAATTTCTACCATACAAACAGACAAACGCGTTATAATGATGTATTCAGGGGGGGGGGGGGAGTGCATAAGTGACTGTGGGCATAGTTCAGGGACCTCCATAGCTGTTATCTATATAAAACTGCTCTAGCTGGTTAACAATTGTTTTAAATTTCTCATTCAGTTTTAAATTATTATAAATTTTGATCACGTACTTAATATAGGACATATGTTAGATAACAATAGGGTGAAAATTACATTCATAAGTTTAAAAATCTAGCTAGGAAAATAGGTGAGTTTCATATTGATATTCAAGAGCCATATCTTGTCTGGGATGTAATTTTGAGATAGTGTATACATATTTATATAAATATTAGTTATATTTGGAATAATTAAAGCGATAACCAGGAGGCAATCTTGGAAATGCGTTACAATACCGGAATTACTAAATATTGTTTAACATAACTTTGAAATTTTACTACAAATAATCAAATTTTAGTTATTATATTATTTGGTACTGCATAAAATATTCAATAAAAAGTTGTATCTAGAATTCTCTTACAGTATACCTATACCTTTGAGTATATTTAGTTTAAAAAAGTTTTTATTTTCTCAAGAGTTACAGTTTATAAGTTATACCTTTTGAATGCAATAAAATTCTGAAACAAAGATATGGAAGCCTGCCCAATAAATTCTCGACAGTGAAAGATTTGATTTTTCAATATAAATATATTTTATTTTTCAATATGGTCTTCCTTAACATCACTACATTTATTCCAGCGATGCCCAAAGCCATTATTCCATCCCTTTCCGGAAAGTCTGCAAAATAACCCTCAACAGCTTCTACCACCTCTTTCCTCATTTAATGGGAAAAGCTTTCCACGAGTTTCTTGAGTTGTGGAAACAAATGAAAATCTGAGGGAGCTAAATCTGATGAATAGGTTGCATTAAAGTCACTAGATTATATAAAGTAGCACAACGGCGGCCATACTGGGGCTAAAAATGTTGCCAACACAAATGATTTTCAGTGATTCCAACAGTACAAAAATAAGAAACTAGTACTACCAATAATTTTTATTTTAAACATTGTAATCACTATTTTTTTAATCAAAGATGCACTATAATAAAATTGTGGTACAATTTCAATTATTTTTAAAATTTTTTTTTACATAAAATGGATATAATATATAAATTTAAATGAAACTTAACCTTAAATATTCAAACCGCTGACAAAGGAGGTTATTAAATGAGAGCGAAAGAGAGTGATGAGACAGCGCAGACGCAAACTTAAGAACGTAAAAATTGCTGCTTTAGTTTGCTTAACAGGAGAACCAATGTTGCCAATCAAACTCTGGGTTCTGTCGGCTTCTTCAAAGGCTTGCGCTACTTTGTATAATCCAGTGACTTTAGTTTACACGATCTTTTTTACACGAAAATTTTCAGATCTTTAAATAGTTGTTTACACGAGGTGCGTCTTGCGACACCGCAAAGGATTCTTATAGACCTTTTTTGTAATATAAAAATTCTCTTGCAGTTGGTGGACTGTCCCCAAAGAATTATCCCGTAACTCATAACAGATTTAATGTATGCATTATAAACTAATTTAGCTGTCGATAACGGCACACAATTTTTTAATTTATATAAAATATAATGCCGGCGCCCAGGTAATTTAAATAAAACACATTAATCTCAAAAGAACAGTAAAAATTTATTTATTAAAAGTATGCTCCATTAGAAGTTATACATTTTTCCCATCTTTCAGGCAATTTGTGAATACCTCGCCAGTAGAACTCTTCCCCTTTCCCCGCAAACCATTCATCTAGCCATTCTTTCACATTTTAATATGAACAAAAGTGTTGCTCGGCAAGTGCGTGACCCATCGATGCGAACAAGTGGTAATCTGAAAGGGTCAAGTCTGGTGAGTAAGCGGCACGGGGTAGCACTTCCCACTTGAGTGCCTCCAATGTGTTGCAAACTGCTTTTGCCTTACGTGATGGAGCGTTATCGTGAAGAAAGATTACCTTGTCCTGTCTTCTTTCGTATTCTGGTCGTTTTATGAGCAGCGAATGGTTCAATGCGATCAGTTGTTGTTGGAAGCGTTGGGTATTAACTGTTTCACCAGGTTTTAACAATTCATAATAGACCACACCCTTTTGGTCCCACCAAGTACAGAGCATTGTCTTTTTGCCAAAGCGATTCGGTCTTGCAGTTGATGTGGATGGTGAGCCTGGGTTCACCCATGATTTTTTGCGTTTGAGATTTTCAAAACAAATCCATTTTTCATCGCCAGTAATGATACGATGCAAAAAAGACTTTCTTTTGTGTCGTGGGAGCAAAATTTCATAAGTGTTTTTGCGTTTTTCCATCTGCCTCTCATTAAATGCATGTGGAACCTATTTGCCGACTTTCTGGATCTTACCCATCTCTCGTAGGCGATTGGAAACAGCTTGTTGACTAACGCCTAACTGCTCTGCTAGTTATTTTTGTGATTGACTATCGTCTTCCTGTAGCAATGTTTCCAATTTTGTATCTTCATATTTTTTTGGAGGTTTTCCATGTTCTTTGTCTGTAAGATCAAAGTCACCACTTTTGAAACGCCGAAACCATCGTTCACACGTATCTTGCGATGGAGCATATTCACCATAAGCTTCTCGAAGGAGTCGGTATGATTCAGCAGCAGTTTTTTTCAAATGAAAACAAAACAGTAGTACTGTCCGCGAATGCTCTTTATTTGGCACAAAATTTTACATTTTTAACACAGTAAAACAAAACTATATGATCACTTTTAAAATTATAACCTATACGCATTTTATACTTAATGATAACTTAACAAAACGTCATATGTGTTGAAACTTTGAACTATACACTCTGTTTGCGCGGCAAGTTTGAAAAAAATTCGCATATCATACTTGTAGACCTGGTATGCTCTTCGTCGACGACAGAACGTTGTTGTGGAAGACACATTGTTGCCTATTTTTTAAGAAACTTGTAACGAGGTTGAATGCTTCGCCACGTATACTGTAATAGTCAAACTTATCACGTAGTATGCTGGGACTGACACAGTAGAAAGCTTTTCACTGATCGCAGAACGTCCCAACAACGTGTAGTCCCTTTTCGATGCTTTCTAATAATTCGTCGATCACTATAATAGTTGCTTTATTTGTAGATCTGAGTTTACGAAAGCCGAACTGATTATCAGAAAGCACCGCGTGTCTTTCAAGGAATGCCAGCATCCAACTTTTAATCTCTGTTTCTAATATTTTAGAAAATAGATGTATATTTGTTTATCGATTCTCTGTCGATCAATTGGCATGTAAAGTCTCCTGAACTATACATAATAGCGTTTATAGTGTATTAGAAAATCCAAATGCAAGTACATACTATGAAATAAATTATATATGTAAATTGTTATTTTATTAAAATCACCATAATATTTATGATTCAGTTCGGATAATACGAACACTCGGATAATCGGGGCTCCGATGATCATGGTTCTACTATACTTAAATTAACAGACGACAAATGATTTTCAAAATTTTACCCATTTTGAAGCCTAACAGAAAAAAATTGCTGTCTCAGACATTCAGTTTTCGTGCCCTCTGTTCGCTGTTTTTACTTACTACAAGTCTACGAAATTCTGAAATGTATACAAATTTCCACTCCATTTTTTTGAGGATATTGTTTAAAATGCATTGAATTTTATGTTAACACACCACTTGGAATCCTAAACAAATGTTTAATATTTTATAAATATACATTCTGAAAATCAAATATTTGAATTTTAAATAAATTGAATTACTAAAATGTGATACATTGTGTTTCAAAAATCAAGCTCTGAGAATCAAAACCGGGCCAGCAAAACTTTTTCTGGTAATTTCTTAAAAATGTAAAACTTGTGATTGTTAAATAACTTTAAATTTGATAACTATTAAGGGCTCGATAGGTAAATACTACAGTTCTGATAAGTTTATAATACAAAACTAACAAGCTGAAATAAAATTAGTATTTATATAAAATTTTACAACGAATTTTTATTTATCATTAACGATATTCAAAATTTGAAAAAAAAAATGTAATTGTAGATAGTAAAAGTGAATTATGGTCACTAACTTGGTAACCAATCAACTTATATTTGCGTACGACACGGCAGATTGTAACTAAAGCATAAAGTCTGTTCCAAACGGTTAGGCGGAACTAGATTTTGCAATCTATGGTCTATTTCAAATTAAAAAAAAGTAGACAGCGCTGCGAACCGAGTACGATTTACACTGGATAAATACAGTATAGCGGAAAATTTAAAATAAGTTACAACTAGGGCATGGGCGTAGAAACTGGGTTAGTAAGTGATTTTTTTTTAATTATAAAAGGTTAATAAGATATTGAAATAAACGAGGCAGATAATACACTTATGTTATTTATACGACATAAATTCAGTTTAATGGGAAATTTGAACAAGTTAAAAAATATTAATTTTAAAAATTATGTACTATATATAAAAGGAGAGATTTTGCTAAAAATGTTTAAATAAAGCAATAAAACAAACAATATATCTTCAGATCTGAAGTTTCTTATTTAAATAATTATTGTAAATAAAAATTAAAAATATATGTATATATGAAGGTCTAAAAATTATATCAATAATTTCTTCTTTGGGCACAATCAGCTGGGATGTCTTCTAGCCTCACATTAGTCCTCTCTCTTGATCTGTTAATTGTAACTACGCTTATTCTTTAATTTGACTAGCGCGTTTTTTGTCCACGTTTGTTTGTAGATTTTAAACTAAATATCCAACAAACATTTCCACCATTTATTCTTTAATTTGAATAGCGCGTTCTTTGTCCACGTTCGTTTGTAGATTTTAGACCTAATATCCAATAAACATTTCCACCATCTATTCTTTAATTTGACTAGCTTACATTTTTGTGCTTCACAGCACTGAATGCTTGTGCTTTTAAATTTTCTATCCCTCCATTCACAATATTTCGTACCACTTGTTCTGAAACCTATAAAATGAAATAAAGATTAACATATAAAATATATCAAAAATTGGCAGATATCTAAAGTTGACATAAATCGTTGACGTAGAGACTAATTTTACCACCTTCCATTTCTTAATTTTGTTACTTTTCCAAAATGTTTTCCAAGTATTATAAATTGTCTTTTTAGGGTTTTGTAGGTATGACAAAAAAACCCTTATACCGTCATTTAGTCGTCTGTCTGTCTGTTTGTTTGTTCGGTAAAAATTGTAGCCAAACGGCTAAACCTAGAGAGTTGAAATTTGGCATGCTTATACAACTCTTTGACCCGCACATAGGAAAAATACTAAAACATCTAAAAAACATATCCCCCTAAAAATATAAACAAATATGTGCTCATTGAAAAAAAAAATATTTTTTTAAAATTCTGAATAGGGTATCAAATGAAAGCCCTTGGTACGTGGATTAACGATCAAATTTTTATTTTTGCAAAATAAATTATTTTGATGCGATTTTTGTCAATATTGTGCTAAAATTTATTTGTCCCACACCCTGTAGCCCAGATGGTTTAAACTAAAAATCTGAAAAAATTCTAAGTAATGTACATTGGTGTGAACCGGAATAGTACAACAGGAATTTTTGATCAGATTATGTTTTTGGAAAAAAACGCATTTTTTGTGTTTTTTTTGGCTAATAATGTACACAAGTTATTGCTTTGCAACACGCTCGAATGGAAGGCTTATCTTGGTGTAGTGGTACTTGCGCTGGCTTTTTCACCCAAGTAATTCAGTTCGATCCCCACGAGAAGAGACAATATTTTTTTTTGCTTTGTTTTGCATTTTTATGTTTAAATTATTTTTTCAAAATTCTAGTTATATTTTGGCAAATATGGCATTTAATTTTTAAAAGCGTAAATTTAATAACCAGTGGAAATTGTTGAAATTATAATTAAATTCTGTTTCAATGTACACGAAATCAGAGGGGCGGAGCTTATAACAACCAATGAAAGCCATAGGCGCAATTTTCAAAATCTTAAAAAACCTTGCTATATAAAAAAAAAAATACTGCACATATTTAGAAACCTAAATAATGGTATTAGGCGTTCGAGTTAAAATTAACAAAAGAAAAAAAAAAATTAATTTAAAATTTGTTTTGGCATCCCAAATAATCATCATTCACTTACTAAATGCCTGCAAAACCCTGAAATGTGTGAATATTCACACTTCACATCAATTTTTTAAATACAATAACACGTGTTTGCCTCTCGACATTTTTTATTGACGTTAAAGTTACCAACATGAAACATGAAATATCTCAAGCAAGCTCGATTCTCGTAACAACTTAAGGAAAAGAAAGACCCATTTAGTTCCGCCTAACCGTTTGGAACAGACAGTATTAGATAAATAAAACTTCAAAAATGTTTAGTTTGTTACTAATTTCAATTCAAATTGTTAGATTTGTATAAGAAACTTGTAATCCGTGCCGTTTACTCCGTCATTAAACAGTTCAAGTAGTTTTAAAAATAAACAGTTTCGTAAATAGTTATTACTTTCGTAAGAAACTCATTACAGTATATAATTCAGCGTAAGATTACTGTTGAAATAATCAAATAATTGTTTGTATGCCAAGTGTGTTTCCTTCCTTAGTTTGTAATTTGCATATTCATATTTAATTCCAGTAAGGTACTGATTTTCTTGTCATGAAAGCTCTAGTGACTTACTGCAATAAGAAAGACTCACATTTACTATCTCAAATAAAAGGTTATGAAAAGAAAACAGTAAAATGTTAACATAAATGTTATGAAAACTCGCGGATTATTATCACGTAGGGCAACAAAAAAAGATCGTGCCTATTATAAAAGTGTAACTAAAGCTAGTTTTTTTTTGTGTTGCGAAAGAGGACAGAATGCTAAAAATCTGGTAATATTTGTCGACCAATGGAAAAAAGTCACAGAATATGGAGAGATCAGCTAACGTTAAGTTAACAAGGTTAAGTTCATTCCCGAATTAATTTGTTCAAAGTCCAGACATGCTTACGTAATAAAAACATGGACACTCCCATTCAGTGGCGGCTTCTCATATAGAGCCAAGGAGCCACGGCCCTACCTTTGCAAAATTATGGCAACAACATCAAAAATCAATCATTGAAAAGCTTTTATTTTCTTTAAAACTATCCCAGCAAACATTTTTATCCGGACCAGTACTGGTAAAGCACATACTCGCCGGCATTGAAAGTAATGGGCCAGTGCTGGCATTTCGTACTGGGCCAGTACCCCGGTGTCCCGTGGCCCTTAGCTGGTCCATTGATGTATCAGTTGCTGGCCCAGCAACGGTAAAGTGCATTGAAAGTAATGGGCCAGTGCTGGCATTTCGCACTGGGCCAGTGCTGGCATTTCGCATTGGTCCAGTGCTGGCATTTTGCACTGGGCCAGTACCCCGGTGTCCCCGTGGCCGTTAGCTGGCCCATTGATGTATCAAAATAATCGCATTAGTTGCAAGATTTATTTCTGACAGACTAGTGCTTATATTATACCCACTCTCTAGTGTTTCAAATGTAATATATGTGTACTTACCCAGTATTAAAATAAATTAATGGTTAGGTGCAAAATAAATACTCATTTGGCCATTTTCACCATCGTTGAATAAATTTATTTAACAAGTAAAGTTGACAATATCGCATCGGTTTTAAACTATTAATGAAGAAATTAACATTGCTGTCAATAGAATGATGCGATATTGTTAACTTAAGTTGTTAAATAAATTTATTCAACGATGGTAAAACTAGCCGATTGTAAATTGAATTAACAGTTATAATTTATTGATTTATTTATAAATATTAAATAAATATAATTTCAGGAATAACAGGAATTAGTTTATTTAAATTATTAATTTAATGAAGAATTTTAAGAAAATGGTTTTCTGCCATTTCGGTCAAACCAATTTCATCCTAAAGATAAGGGGTGACTAATAATTTTCGCCAATATTCGTCTTGTATTATCTACCACATCTTTTCCCCCTGACTTGAAGAGTGCCAACCTAAAGAAATCATACTTGTTAAAATAAATTCAATAAACAAATTTTATAAGCATTAATGCTATAAGCTGTTCACTTTTGTAAGAACAAACTAGATCTGGTTATTTTGGTGATTTTTATAGTGTATTACTGACTTTTAGAAACTTGGTTATATTGTAAAAAAAGCTTTACAGTTTTGGATTAAGTTTGTATTATTTTAGGTTAGTATTATATTTACAAAATATTTAAGATGTCACTATTCAAAATGAAATATTACAAATTATATTTTTTAAATGACATATTTATAATCTTGTATCAGATTTATTAATAATTGAAAATTTTATTACATGAAAAAAACTATGATTGAACTAAACTAAAAATTAAACAATTTAATATGAAATAGTTTGTGTAAACTACGTCCTTAAATCTAACAAAACACACACAAATCACAATAAAAAACTGTATAATGCTCACAATCAATAACTATTCAAATACACATCTTTAAAAACTGTTCACCAACACGTCCCAACTCGTACTCACAGAATATCACTTGTACCGACCCTCGAAGGCCACGCCATTAGGGTGTTTTATGACTAAGAACGGTCAGACTTTTCAAATTATTACATTCAAAAAAAGTTATAAACATAAGCACTGGCCCGCTAGAAATAATCTTGGGTTAATACAAATAAGGAATGCTTATAAAATGCTGGTAAAGTACTTCGTATAGGCGGAGTGCGAAATACAAATGTGAAGTACATTATTAATACTGGCGTTGCACTTACTTTTGGTGCCAGCAATGTACCAGCGTAAAAGCAGTTTGCCGGCGTTCGGCCGTTAGTTCAATGTTTGCTGGGTAATAAATACAAAATATACACTCGTTTAAGTACGGAACATGGCTATTGCTTTGTATTTGATGCGTCGAAGCACTCTTTGTATTTATTTAGGCAGGCTAGCCAAACCGAAACCGGCTCCATTTTACAGTTTGTAGGGCTTTGCGGAGAGCTGGCGGGAAGAGCGGGTCAGACCATACACTAGAATTACATTAAAATGGAACCAGCAATAACTTGACTCGTTAGTTTGAGTTACGGTGGCATATAGATAAATATATATATATGTTAATTAAAAACTAAAATTTATAAATTTCAAAATTATTTTCTCTTATAAAATTCTGCCCACAAGAATTTTATAGCTGCTCAGTCAAATTTTTTAGCGCCCAGTGTCCATTCCGGCTTACAGGAAACATTGCATATAAATATGAAAATATTTCGAAAAATTTTACAAACATTTTTCGTTTTATCAAAAAATTTATCAAATAAAAGTTGTTAGTTATTACTTTTATAGCAACTTTTATTAAATAAATTTTTTCGAAATATTTTTCTGTTGTTAAATATTCGCAAAAATCTTAAAATCGACACGAGTGAACTTCCATTTCTCGTCGACTGATTTTTACTAAAAGTTGATCAATTCGTGCCATTGATGTTAAAACCTTAAATATGAAGTTTCATAAAAATCCTTTTATCCGAATTTGCTCTGCATGTGTACACAGACAGACAGACGGACGGACAGACAGACAGGCAGACCGACAGACATCATGCTAAAAATAGTCAAAACGTTATATAGGGACCTCAATTCGTGGAGATCTATCGAAATCTCGAAATGTCAAAATCGGTATGATCACAATACCTCCCTTATATATGTTGGCGGTCGGTAAAAAAGTTATTAATGTACAGAATTATTTGTTTTTGCTTTTTTAACAAATAAATAAATCAAAAATGCAACTGTTTTGTACTATTATCTTTTATTTTTATAATAAATGTATAGGTACCAACATGCTACCAAATAAATTAAATACATAAATTATTATTTTATTAAAATCTTCATATTTCTGATTCGGTTCGGATAGTATTATCCGAACCAGAGCCGCAGTAGGGGGGGGGGCGACGTCCTAGCGCATTAAGGAAAAGGGCGCTGACGGGCTTGCTAAGGGGCGCCATTGCGAAGATGAGGACCTTTTTTTTTTTGCTCGTCACTTCGGTTTTGAGAGGTGAGGACCTTTTTTAGGGTTTTGTAGGTATGACCAAAAAACCCTTATACCGTCATTTTGTCGTCTGTCTGTCTGTCTGTCTGTCTGTTCGGTAAAAATTGTAGCCAAACGGCTAATCCTAGAGAGTTGAAATTTGGCATGCTTATACAACTCTTTGACCCGCACATAGGAAAAATACTAAAACATCTAAAAAACATATCCCCCTAAAAATATAAACAAATACGTGCTCATCGAAAAAAAAAAATATTTTTTTATAATTCTGAGTAGGGTATCAAATGAAAGCCCTTGGTACGTGGATTAACGATCAAATTTTTATTTTTGCAAAATAAATTATTTTTAAGCGATTTTTGTCAATATTGTGCTAAAATTTATTTGTCCCACACCCTGTAGCCCAGATGGTTTAAACTAAAAATCTGAAAAAATTCTAAGTAATGTACATTGGTGTGAACCGGAATAGTTCAACAGGAATTTTTGATCAGATTAGGTTTTTGGAAAAAAACGCATTTTTTGTGATTTTTGGCTAATAATGTACACAAGTTATAGCTTTGTAACACGCCACACTGTAACGTCTATGCTGGTCTAGTGGTATTAGACGCTGATTTTTCAACAAGTAACCCGATCCGAAAGGGATCGAATCCTGGAGAATAAACTATATTATTTTTTGTTTTTTTTTTAAATTTTCATATTGTTTAAATTATTTTTTCAAAATTCTAGTTATATTTTGGCAAATGTTGCATTTAATTTTTAAAAGCGTAAATTTAATAGCCAGTGGAAATTGTTTAAATTATAATTTAATTCTGTTTCAATGTACACGAAATCAGAGGGGCGGAACTTATAACAACCAATGGAAGCCATAGGCGCAATTTTTAAAATTCTTAATGAACTTTGCTATATAAAAAAAAAAATACTGCACATATTTAGAAACCTAAATAATGGTATTAGGCGTTCGAATTAAAATTAACAAAAAAAAATATTTTAATATAAAATTTGTTTTCGCATCCAAAATAATCATCATTCACTTACTAAATACCTGCAAAACCCTGAAATGTGTGAAAATTCACACTTCATATCAATTTTTTTTTGTTTACCAAAGGTGCCAAAACACGGCTCTGCCCCTAGCGCAAGTTTTCCTTACTGCGGCTCGGATCCGAACCGATTATTCTATTATATTACATTATCATAATACGGATATTTATATTATACTTATAAAAATAAACAATGTAGCTAAAAAAGTCATTATATTATTAAATATTGATTGTTATTTTTACAATGGCAAGAAATATTTGTGATGTATTTTGTTTCACTCGAATAGTATCTATTGAAAGCCTAACCATGTTAGAACCTTGTTTATCATATAAAACGTGCACAAAAGTACATTTTCAAGAACCAAATATTGCAAAGTAAACAGTGTTGAGCTTTGATTTGATATTATCATTATCATAATATTATGTTTAACGAGGAAGAAATCATACATTGTCCATATGTTTACAAATACAATATAATTGAAGTGGAACATATGTCGGGTTTAATTTTAAAAAATATTCGTGCTTTATCGGAAAATAAACGGCTTTTCTAAACAATGCAACAAGGATTTGAAATTTAATATATTGTGTGATATCCGGTTAGTAAACTTAATATTATTTGTTAATATTTTAATTTCGTAGGGTGAAAATCGTCTGCGTGATATTATTAACCCTTACGTTACGGTGTCCTTTGGTTGCGGTGTGAGGTACAAATGTACCCCATTTTTATTTTATCGTAAATAAATAATTTATTAATAATTTGTATTCAGATTTACTATGGAATATATTAAACATGTTTTTTAGATGAAATTACAATATTTTCAATTGCAATGTTTTCATACGTTCAACATTCATAAAATCCTGTTTCATACTAACCAACTAAATTTCTTGCATAGTATACGCCCAACCTGATACGTCCTTCCTGTCCGACGTCCAGATTCAGACTGAAGTGGGTACTTAGGCGGTAGCTGCTTTGCAAAAATCAGGGAATTCACCGGAGTTGACCCCTCCCTTTACTTAAAAATAACCAATAAAATTCATGAAAAATAAATTAATTAATATTAGGTGTTTAAAATAAAAAATCAGCTGTGGCCACCACAGGACCGACCGCCATCGTAAAGTACTTACATAAAATACATTCTAGCAGCAGAGTAAAAATAACTTGGCCTAATATTTTTTAGCAGAGATATTATTTATCATGACCATGGAAACGTTACATATAAGTATGAAAAAATTGAGACTTAATTTTCGATATTTCGAAAAATTTTACAGAAATTATTCAAAATTTTTCGTTTTATCAAAAAACGTCTCAAATAAAAGTTATTAGTTATTGCTTTTATAGCAACTTTTGTTCAATAATTTTTTTCGAAAGATTTTTGTGAATATTTCACAAAAATCTTAAAATCGACACGAGTAAACTCCCATTTTTAGTCAACCGATTTTTACCAAAAGTTGATCAACTCGTGCCATTGATGGCAGAAGCTTAAATATGAAGTTTCATAAAAACCCTTTCAGCCGAATTTGCTCTGCACGTGTACACAGACAGACAGACGGACGGACGGACAGACAGATAGACAGACAGACGGACGGACAGACAGACAGACGGACGGACGGACAGACAGACTGACAGACATCATGCTAAAAATAGTCAAAACGTTATGTAGGGACCTCAATTCGTAGAGATCCATCGAAATCTCGAAATGTCAAAATCGGTATGATCACAATACCTCCCTTATATATGCTGACGGTCGGTAAAAATGAAAAAATATTTACCTACATTGTTTCATAAGTAGGTAAATAAAGTATTTATGGTATTTATAAAACTCAAGAACGATTATTTTATTCAAATTTTGTGGGGTACATTTTAAGTAGCACCGCTCCGTAAGAGTTAAGAGGGATCTTCAATATGTAAATAAACAAATGACTATTGATTTTATACAAATGTATTTAAAAAAGCAAAAGATTTCTTTAGGATTTTGTAGGTATGATCAAAAAACCTTGTAACGTCACTTATGTGTCTGTCTCTGTTTGTTTGTTTGTTTATCTGTCTTTCTATCAGTCTGTCTGTCTGACCGTTTGGTAGAAACTATGGACGAACGACTGGACCTAGAAGGTTGACATTTGGCATGCTTATGTAACTCTTTGACCTACATATAGGAATACTATAGAAATTTCAAAAAAAAAAAAAAACAGTGGGGTATCAAATGAAACAATTTAATACATAGATAAACCAACAAAATTATATTTTTGAAAAATCAAATATTTTTATGAAACTGAAAATTTTAAAAATGTGTCCAAAAAACTTTTATTCACAACCTTATTTCATAGAAGGCTTGGCGTAAAAATTAAAAAAAAAATGTTTTTTTAAAAATTTTCTTTATAGAAACTCGACTTTCTCTATAGTCAAAAGAGCACCAAATTTTACTTAATCTAACCCTTAAGATACAATTTCTTTTTAATCAAATTAACACGAAAATTTACTTAAGCCAACCCTTAAAATACAATTTTTTTATTTATTCTAATTCCAACCAAAATGTTCTTAATCAAACCATTAAAATATTTTTTTCAAAAGAACACGCAATTTTATTTATGCCAACTTGTAAAATAATTATTTTTTATTTTAAACAAAAGAAGACTCTAGCTCTTATAGTTATGGCCCCAGTTCTTCCCCAACTTCTTTGGCCCAACTTCTCTTGAATAAAACCAAAACAACCTTCCTAAATTTTCACAGCTTTCAAAATACCCAAATTAGTAGCCCATTAATACGAGTCCCAAACTCATATTCCCTCCAGCAATCCCAACAACGCAAATTTCTTGGACTTATAATCTATCAAAATCTTCGTTGGTCTCCACATATTGATTATATACATACTAAGCTATCAGGATCATGTTATATGCTAAAAAGGCTCAGGTACTTTATTTCACCTTCAGTATTAAGATCAGTTTATTTTGCGAATTTTCATTCAATTATAAATTATGCTATTATTTTCTGGGGAGCATCAAAAGAAGCTCACAAAATTCTCTTGCAGCAAAAAAAAGCTATTCGAATACTGACATTTACACCATATAGAACACCTGTAGAAATTTATTCAAAGATCTTAAAATATGAACAGTTCCCTCACTTTTTATTTTAGAATGCGCACTATTTGTCAAAAATCATTACAGTAACTTTAATATAAATAGTGATTATCATAATCACAATACAAGGAGTAAATCTAGCTTGAATATTGAGAGGCACCATACTACTTTGTACGAACAAAGTCCTCGTTTTATAGCTGCAAGATTATATAATAAGGTTCCTGATGGCATTAAAAGTATAACCAATGTAAAATTATTCAAAAATATGTTTAAGAAATATCTACTAGAACATACGTTCTATTCAATCTCTGAATATTTAAATTACAAAGCTGACTAATGTTAAATTTTGAATTATGTTAAACAGTAGAATAGCTACCTATGTAAACATTATATTGACTTAACCTCTGTATTTCTATGATCACTAACAGGCTCAATAAAATATTATTATTATTATTATTATTATTAGTTGTCAAAATCTCCAATTGTGAACGAGCCGAATTGTCCATCGCCCCAGTTGTTAATGGCCCCAGTTGTGAAAAGCCTTAACTGTGTACGGCCCGAATTGTCCATCGCCCCAGTTTTTAATGGCCCCAGTTTTTAATTGCCCCAGTTTTTAATGGCCCCAGTTGTGAAAAGCCCCAATTGTGAACGGCCCGAATTGTCTTACGGCCCCAGTTGTCATGGAATCAAAACCCTGAATTGTGTGAAAATTTACATTACACATAATTTTTTAGTTACATTTGTATAAAATCTATATTCATGTTTACTTATTGAAGGATTCTCGTATATAGTCGTAAGTATCCCGCGTTCCATGGGTTGAGCATCCCTGGTCTAAAGTTTTAAAAATAAATAATTTTTCTATCGTGCCATCTCTTCGTTTTGTTTTAGATATTTCTAGAGAAAAGAAAATACTCTTAGAAATCCAAATACAGTTATCAAGAAAGCTAAACACTTTACATTATCAAAATAGCACTATACTTTTCCAAAGAGACAAATAAAACTAGAAATTTTACTCTGAAAACACTCTAAAATATCTTCCAATATTGAATGTTCCTTGCGATTTCAACTTATTTAAATTTTGAAATAAAATTGTTTGTTAAAGCATGTTTTATAAATTCAAGTCATATCTTGTTTTGGTATTACTGTTCATATCGTCATTTCTCGAGTATTTCCGCATGTTTTATTTTGCACAATATTGCAATTTCCTTATTTTCAATCATTACGTTTATTTCACCGTAAAAAGAACAAGAGAAAAGAAATTTAGAAAGCGAAAATTGATGAAGTTGAAAAATAAGATAATTGATGATCAGTGCCGTAGCAAGGGGTGAGTGACAGGTCAGGGCCGGCCCTAGTAAGCGAGGGGCCCGAAGTAAAGATAAGCAGCGGGGCCCCCTAAAGAAAAAATCAAAGTAATTTTCCTTGACAATTTGACGTTAGTGATACTGTGAATCTAGAAAAAAAAAAATTTTACATTTTTTAAATTTTAATTTAGAAAAAATATTACAACCATTATCTTGAATAATTTTAGCATTATTTTAATTTTTCTACTGGAACAAAATTGTGTAAACTTGAGTTTTTAATTTTTGGTTAATTTTTCACAATTCCCAAGACAAAAATTATGACTTGTAAACATAATAATCTAACATGGATGTTAATTTATTTAGGCCTGTTTTTTCCACCTTCAGATAAAGTAGCTGGTAACGTTATCTGATGGATAAAAACAATTCAGTGTCTTTCCACCGTCAGATAAAGTTATTCCTACGAATAAACTATGCTATTTGGCAGATAAGTTAAAAATTAATTGATTTCTCGGAACAATAAATTGTAAAATGGTAGAAATAGTGCCTTAACTCCAAAACAACAGTGCACAAGTCCAGGTTGAGAAAAAATATGAAAAAAGTATCTCGTGCAATAACTAGCTTATGATCTGATTTCATTTGTATACCTTGTACGGAAAATTAGAGAATTTTACGAAATTGCCCGGTATCCACGAGTGGATGAAATGTTAGTAAAACTGTTTTCTTCTGGGGAAAAAAAGGCTGAAGTAAACAGGTGTCGAGAAGGATATTTTGTTTTAAACGTTAGTCGGGATCCACGCCTTACAATACAATGCTTAATAATTCTAATATTCGCTTCGAATTAGAGCAATAAGATTATGATAGGTATATGTAGTAGCAACTAGAGATGGGAATTTCGGCTCAGTTTGCGGAACTGGATCAGTGGAGGTCGTTCAGTTTGTTGAGCCGGTTCATTGATCCGGTTCAGTGATCCGGTTAAGTAAACATGTTTTCGAGACACAGGTCGGTCGTTAGTTCGAAGGTAGAACGTCGCTTAGAGCCGGTTCTTGCAACATATGAACTGTAAACATGATCCCGAGACACAGGTCGGTCAGTCGATCATTCGTAGGTAGAACGTCGCTTAGCGCCGGCTCTTGCTTAGACCCGGTCAGTTGTCGGTCGTTCGCTCGTAGGTAGACGTAGCTTAGAGCCGGCTCTTCCTTAGATCCGGTCAGTTGTCGGTCGTTCGCTCGTAGGTAGACGTCGCTTAGAACCGGCTCTTCCTTAGACCCGGTCAGTTGTCGGTCGTTCGCTCGTAGGTAGAACGTCGCTTAGACCCGGTCAGTTGTCGGTCGTTCGCTCGTAGGTAGAACGTCGCTAGCCCCAGTTCTTATCTAACATTTTTGAAACAAACAATTCACTTTATGTAGCTACCAAGTTTAGTGAAAAGGATGAAACTGCAAGCTTGAAACAAGTGATGAGAGGTTGGGTTCCGTTTTACAGGTAGGACTCATTTTGCGCCGGTTTTATTTACGCCGGTCTCGAAATAACGCCGCTTGAACGCCAGAGTCGTGTGTCGACGTCGCCGCCGAATCTGTGGTCGAAACGGGGATGTTCTGAGGTTTTACGCACGCGCAGTTATAAAGTACATCATTGCATATACCCTTTTCACACTAGATCTTTAAGACGAGTGAACTTAAAGTTCACTGATGTTTAAGATCGGTATGCTTTCACACTTGATGTTTAAATCTCTGGTGCTGTCATCAGCTACAGTAATTTTGTCCTTAAGTTACCGTCATGAAATTACCAGTTTTGAACTGTCTGCGCAGACGCACATTTTGAATTATTATAAACAAATAAGGATATTTCATTTCATTCTACAATAAAGACACTACAATAAAGAATATATTACACCTGTATTAACATGTAAGTCGATACATTTTATCTCAATTATTGTAGCTCTGTATTTTATTAAACACATTATTAAAATAAATAATTTTATTATAACAATAAGTATTAACTTCTTATAACGTCGATATAATACAGTATTCTTGTTTATGATAAAATAAAATGTTGACAGCACAAATTCAAGGAGTATTTTTTTATAATAGAAATTAAGTTGCCAATGCGGACGAAGATTAAGACGCAGGTCTCTGTCTTAAACATCGCTTGTATTTAGACGAGGCCATACGGTTTCACATTAGCGTTTAAAGATACATTCACTTTAACATCCGATCTTAAAGATCTAGTGTGAAAAGGGTATTAGGAACCACCTAGGGATCTTGTAGCATGCCCCCCCGCACCATACCTTAAAGAACTTTACGTCTTACGTCTTCCGTCACTTGCTAGCTATGTCCAGGTTTCTGCTACTTAAAGAAAGACTGGAAACACCAAGTATCTTACCAATATTTTCTTGGTGTTGAAGATTTCTGTCCCACCATACTCTATACCAACTGATTATATCTACAAAACTGTAAAAATGAGTTCCTGTTATACATCAAAATGATCATATTAAAAAATTCAAAAAAACTAAAAATTTGTTTAATCAAGATTTGATGAAAATCATAATTAGTTTTCTGCTATTTCATCTTTAGCCTGCTAATTATAAAAAAGTCATTTATTTGATTATTAAGCTGTAGTTTTATGAAATAAATTAGATTTAAAAATCTGCAAAGCTTTGAATTATCTCACGTTTGATGAGGAAACATATTTAGTTCGAAAAACAAAAATGATTAAAAGTAAAAAAAAAACACATGTTTGGAAGTATTTTAATTTTATTTTGCGAGGATCAGATTGGTACAGGGCGCCTTTGTGCGAAGTTGAATTTTTGCGTCCCCATAAAATCAATAATAAGAACCTAATGCTTTGTAGTGGTGTATACTAAATCCAAAAAGTAATATTTAATGTTGCAACGAATGCGATAGAGTTTATATTGGACTCAACAGTGCTATAAAGCAGGGCTTCTTAAACTTTTTCATATAGCGACCCCCTTCAAGCTTAGAAAATTTTAAACGACCCACCATGTAATGAAATTAATATTGACCGTAGATGTAGGTGTAATATCGCGACATTGTAGAATCTACCTTGTAGATTCTAAAAATTTATTTATTATTACCCAAAAGTAGCAGATCTTTGCGACCCCCCTTCAGTAGCCTCGCGACCCCCTGGGGGGTCGGGACCCACAGTTTAAGAAGCCCTGCTATAAAGTGACGCCAAGCGGACTAAATCAGAACTCGTGAGACGCGTAACTGTTAATTGTTTACATGTGTTTTTTTTTCGTGTTGTTTGTATCGCGTTTAAACTTTATTGTTGCAGTTTGTTTGTAATATTAATTTTTGATAGCAATTATTACTATTTTTACCGACCGCTAACACATACAGGGTGTTTGTTTGAAACGGGGCACCCCGAAAATCTCCTTCTGTAAAGATACAAAAAATCTTCAGAACAAAAGTTAAACTAGACAAAAAGGCCCATCTAAAGGTTACTATAAGAATTCTGAGGCACTTCCGGTTTGACCGGAAATGATGTCAACTTTTGATCTAGCATAGGGAATCGATAATTTTATATTTTTTTCCTAAAAGTACATTAAATTAGCTTTACAATGACACCAAAAAATGATATTTTTATGTTAACCATTTCAAAATGGCGACCATTTATTTACAAAATAATAATCAACATAAGTTTTACAAAGTTGAATGTAGCAAGCTTTGAAGTTGACATCATTTCCGGTGAAACCAGAAATGCCTCAGAATTCTTATAGTAACCTTTAGATGGGCCTTTTTGTTTAGTTTAACTTTTGTTCTGAAGATTTTTTGTATCTTTACAAATAAAGGAGATTTTCAGGGGTGCCCCGTTTCAACCAAACACCCTGTATAAGGGAGGTATTGTGATCATAACGATTTTGACATTTCGAGATTTCGATGGATCTCCACGAATTGAGGTCCCTACATAACGTTTTGTCTATTTTTAGTATGATGTCTGTCGGTCTGTCTGTCTGTCTGTCTGTCAGTCTGTCCGTCCGTCTGTCTGTGTACACATGCCAAGCAAATTTTTATGAAATTTCATATTTAAGCTTTTGACTTCAATGGCACGAGTTGATCAACTTTTGGTAAAAATCGGTTGACTAGAAATGGGAGTTTACTCGAGTCGATTTTAAGATTTTTGCGAATATTTCATAACAGAAAAATATTTCGAAAAATTTATTTAACAAAATAAATGTTGCTATAAAATCAATAACTAACAACTTTTATTTGAGACATTTTTTGATAAAGCAGCATAAATTAAATAAGTACTTTTTGATGGCGGTCGGTCCTGTGGTGGCCACAGCAGATTTTTTATTTATAGTGTGTACTTTTTTTTCTAAATAAGGTTGGTCTACAAAATTTATCCCAGGCCGGTTTAATTTGTCATTCCGCTATTATAAATTACTTTGTCAATGCCTTATTAATTTACCAGTGTAAGTTTTCCCATGGTAAGTACCAACCTATAAAATTAAGTTAATAAGCGAGATATTCAAACGCCTATCAATCTTTTATGTATATTTTTTATGTTAAATAATTTTATTTAATCTTTAGATTCATGAAAAAAATGTTATTGGCATTTCACATCATCCACATCAGAATTTATTGTGTATACAGTGAAGACGGCATGGTTCGATTATGGAAACCATAATTATATTTATTTTAATTATTTAAGTTATGTAACGGAAAAAATAAGGAATTTAATAAAAGTTCTCTTAATTATAATTTGTGCATTAATTTTTTGATAAAACGAAAAATGTTTGAAAAATTTTTCGAGATTTTTTCTGTTATCTATTTTTTCATACTTATATGTAACGTTTCCATGGTCAAGATAAATAATATCTCTGTTAGAAAATATTGAGCCAAGTTATTTCTACTCTGCTGCAAGAATGTATTTTATACAAGTACTTTGTGATGGTGGTTGGTCCTGTGGTGGCCATAGCTGATTTTTTATATTACTTTGATATTATTATTATTATTATTTTATTTATTTTACATTGGCCTATTTCTGCAATGAGGCTAATCGCCGAAGCCAGGGAGTGAGCTCCTACACCTGGATGAGGGGTGAATGATTGCGAAAATGGGTGTAATGTAAACATATTATTCTCGCCCAAATAATATCATCAACGGAAAATCGAACAATTCAAACTGTTTTCACTAGTCAGAACTCCGTTGGATATATTACTTTGAGTTATTATAACGAGTTGTCATAATACAAATTGCTGTGTATTTGGTTTACACTCTAGAAAAGGAAGCGATAGAAACGTTCACTTCCATTATTTTCCAAATGTAAAACAATTTGTGAAATTAGCAAATAAATATGGTGTTGTGGAAGAGATAAATAAGAAAAAACCCTGGAAAAATGTTAGAAATACGAGGAAAAAAGTGACAAAAAGTATGAAGGTGTGCTCAAAGCATTTCAGAACTACAGATTACATCAGTATTGTTTACTTATTAATATTTAACAAACTAGTTCAAGTGCAGCAAAATATATGCACAAGTCAGTATACTTCGTGAAGTATTGGGTGAAACGTTATAAAATTAATAAAAATGTTGAATTTGACTAACACTACCGTTCATCAGATTTTGACCAATGAATTGGGGACGAGAAAAATCTGCGCAAAAATGGTTCTAAAAAATCTTTCACAGGACCAATGAATAAACGAGTTTTTGACCAGTAAAAACTTTCCTGTGGCTCCTCATAATTCGTCTGACTTGAGTCCTTGTGACTTTTTACTCTTCTCAAGATTTTGGGACACTCGAAAACATTCAAACGTCCGTTACCGACCAGCTGAAAGCTAATCCAGTATCCGAGTTCCAGCACTGCTATGAGGATTGGAAAAACCGTCTCCAACGCTGTGTGGCTTCCTAAGGAAATTATTTTGAGGGAGACAATATTGAATTGTAATTCTATTCGAATAAAAAGAAGAAAAAAAGAAAAAAAAAATCAGTCCGGTTACTTAATTTACAAACCTCGTAGCTTCCAGTTTTATTATAGGCCGGGAGCTCATGACAGTTTTTGGTCTCCGATTTCATACAGCATGCCTTTTGGAGGAGAGAATATTTACCCTATGACAACAAAAAAGGGATGGTACTAAACCCCTGCACGCTTTCCGGTCATAGGGAAAATTGCATTTCCACTTAAACACAAAATTTTTGTGCTTTTCTTGGATTTAATATTGCTTGCCCTTTTGTCAAAAGAAAGTTAAAACAAATTTAAAGTCTTTTAAATATATGCATGCGATTCGGAGGGTCCCAAAGGGCTCAAACGGTCATGTGATCTTGTAATAAAAAAATATTATTTTCCGCGTTTTCATACAGCATGCCTATAATTAAAAGACTTTAAATTTGTTATAACTTTCTTTTGACAAAAGGGCAAGCAATATTAAATCAGAGAAAAACACAAAAATTTTGTGCAAGTGGAAATGCAATTTTCCCTATGACCGGAAAGCGTGCAGGGGTTTAGTACCATCCCTTTTTTGTTGTCACAGGGTAAATATTCTCTCCTCCAAAAGGCATGCTGTATGAAATCGGAGACCAAAAATGTCATGAGCTCCCGGTCTATTAATATAGATAAACGGAATTACGTACGATTCTTTAATCTCAGGAGGCGTCGTTAGAGCCCCTTTCGTTAAGTGCTTTTATGCGGTGTACCCACTTACTACCCACACGAGACAGCCCTGGCTAGGATATGTGTTAAATCATCCATTTAGATCTTATACTTGCATTCGGAAACATCTTTTATTTATTTATCGTTGAAGCGAAATCAATCATTTTATTGTAAAATAAAAAATAAGTTAAATCTCCACATTCTTTTCGAGTGAGTAAATATAAACAAGATATTTCTGCATCGAAAATTTTCTTTAATTTTATTTAAAAAGAATTCTGGGGTTATATTTTTGTAGAGAATATTTGTTGAACAATATAAAATTAATAATTTAATGTTTTTTCTTAAATGCATATTGCAGAAATTTTAATTAAAACTGTTTTAATATTTGGTTTATATTTAATAATAGTTTTAATTATATTGCATATGTTTACTTTTTAACTAATTGTAAAGTTCATATTTTTGCCAACAACATTCATTTAAAACAAAGTATGTTAGTTGCAGTGGCGGACTAAGCCTTCGCCGGGCCCAAGACATTTTTGATTTACGGGCCCTCAACCTATGTTTTTTAAGAAAGGTTCTTACCAAAACCAAGTGAAGAGCAAAAAAAAAGGTCCTCACCTCCCAAATCCAAGTGAAGAGCAAAAAAAAAAAACAAAAAAAGGTCCTCACTTCCCAAATCCGGGCCCTTGAAAATTACGGGCCCAAGACACATGTCTTTTTTGTCTAAGGGGATAATCCGTCACTGGTTAGTTGAGAATTTATAACGGCCGATCGATCGAATTAGAACATATAAACATATCAGAAAATAATATTCTATAATTTTTTAAATATATTTGTAGGATTCCAATAACTCTTATATAATGGGTGTTTTTTTTAGAGGTATAGAACTTTAAATTGCAATAAAACAACGATGGATTATTCGATTGACATGAATTTTTTTTTATTCGAAAGATAATCTTGTGGCATTACATTTTAAATATGATTTCTGGCATATGACCGCCACGGCTGGCTCGGATGTAGTCCAATCTGGACGTCCAATTTTCGATGACTTTTTCCAGCATTTGTGGCCGTATATCGGCAATAACACGGCGAATGTTGTCTTCCAAATGGTCAAGCGTTTGTGGCTTATCCGCATAGACCAATGACTTTACATAGCCCCACAGAAAGTAGTCCAGCGGTGTTAAATCACAAGATCTTGCAGGCCAATTCACAGGTCCAAAACGTGAAATTAGGCGGTCACCAAACGTGTCTTTCAATAAATCGATTGTGGCACGAGCTGTGTGACATGTTGCGCCGTCTTGTTGGTATGATTTAATGTAATGCCACAAGATTATCTTTCGAATAAAAAAAAATTCATGTCAATCGAATAATCCATCGTTGTTTTATTGCAATTTAAAGTTCTATACCTCTAAAAAAAACACCCGTTACATACATTTTGTATAGAAATGTTTAAATAATACGTCAACATTTTTTCGGCATAATTGTTTATAGTATAAAACCTTCGTTGAAAAACATACTTGATGATAAATTATTTTTATCCGCAACATTTATATTGAAAACCACGGCAGACTCAAGATGGCGGCAGAAATAAACATAAAAATAATAATAATAATAATAATAATCGTCCTGGTTACAGCTTACAGTATCCTCAGAAGTCAGGACCCACTATTACAATTCGTTAGGGAGCACGAATTTAGTGGCAAAGGGGCGTTTCGTTACCAGGCAGCGCGAAGAGCAGCAACAAGATTTAACCTAGCAGACTTGAGTCCTGTCAGGGATAACGCTGGAGTACAACTCTCTCGGGAGGAGTAAAACAGAGTTACCAGTTTGGTGAAACGAGGCGAGACAGACATCTTGACAAAAGAACACATGAGTAAAAGTATGCACTCTGTGTTCTTCAAACATATTAAAAGTCTAGAATTGTCCAGTGAACTCACGTTCTTGTTTCTTAAGTCTGCTGGTTTGAGATCGAAAACAGAAGGTTTTGTGTTTGCATGTCAGGATGGTGTTATAAATACTTTGGCGTACAGGGCCCGCATATTCCAAATAGCGAAGTCCACACTCTGTAGGTTGTGCCACCACTATCATGAGACGATTATGCACATTCTGTCTGCTTGTCCATCTCTTGCAGCATCGAGCTACGTGTCTCGACCTAATGCTGCTCTCCGCGTGCTCTACTACCATCTTAGACCAAATACCGTACGTCTCTTCTGACATGGCATCGGTGGTGGAAAATTCTAAGTGCCGAATTTATTGGAATTACTCCTTCCCGACCTCTAGGTTACTGACAGCCACTAAGCCAGACATAACCCTCCTGGATGTCGAGATCAAACAAATGTTTGTGATCGAATTCTCAAGTCCAGCTGAGAAGAATATCTCTCTCAAAGAGGAGGCAAGAGGTCCAAGTATATGGATATCTTGTCCGAGCTTAAGACCTGACAAACCCTATAATAATTAGTCAAAAACTATCCCAAACTCTGGGCAAAGGCTTCCTCTAGGTCCTTCCATTCTGGCCTGCCTTGAGCGATCCTATGCCAGACGCCTCCGGCTGTTTTAATGATGTCATCTCTCCATCTTATCTTCTTTGTGATCTCGTCAAATGTCTTGCCAGTCATAAAGTTGTTTTCTTCATCCATCTGTTGCCATTTTTTAGTCGCGCCAAGTATCCTGCCCACCTCCATTTCTGAAATTTCCTCCAGTCTGAAATATCCCTGACTCCAGTTTTTTTTACGGATTTCTCTATTTGGTATTTTGCTCAGAGGAGAATGGAAAATCCATACTAGGAGTAAAACTGCCAGACAAAATACCAAATAGAGATATAAACTACCTAGTACAATAACTATAAGTAGTTTTCACAATAGAACAAAATAGCTACAAACATTTGTAGACCGTACGCAAATATGGTTCGATTGGTTTACAATGGCGTTTATAAAGCAATTTGTTTATTTACAATAACTTAACAGTTTTTTTTTTTACAATTAAAAATATTTTATTAGGTAAGTAAAAATTCGCTGCAAATTGTGATGTATAGATTGTTACTAATTTTATTTCAGATTGTGGGGAGCTACGATATGATATATATGAAATGTCACGGTTGGCTGATTTATTTATTTCATTTGTACTTACTCTGTACATCCCTCAACTTTAGGTCTCCCTCACATTATGGGTTCCAAGACTTGCGAGCGGATCAAGTCTGGACCCCCCTATTAGTCCGCTAGCTGGTTGCTATGATTCTTGGAAGGATTAAGGGTTGTTCAATTAAACTCAACATTTTAGCTAATCTAATTTAATTATGATACGGGTTAAATATTTACACTAATTACACTAGACTTACAATTACGTTGATACAGCTAATCCAAATGAGACATTCCCAAACACTAAACACTGGACTCTTTAACACTAATCACTAATTTGTCCACTGGACACCACAGTCCTGACTGACATCCTCTAAAACCATTTATCTCTCACATGTCTTTAGCTGGGCACTACACTAACGTTCATACGGAATTACTTGTTACATTTTACTAGTCCAATCGAACACCCTAAATGACTCTAACCCATGGTTAACAAAATCTCACTCTAATTAAAAACACGACTTAACTTCACGAAACATGACTTAACCACTACGATGGTTTAAGCTGAACTTTCTTTAACATCTTAACGTTATGACGGTTTAAGCTCAACTATTTAAAACGCGACAACCCTGCAAATGCTTACATCGCCCAACTGTTAAATGTTATTTCACACCTCTTGACTGTCTGTCTTCTACTTAAAATTCATAATTTATTGGTCATAACTCAGATAAATATACCATTAGAAAATAGCCCAATCATCATATTTATATCTCAGACAAAAATTAATTATTATTTATGTGCTTATGGTTGACGTATTTTTTTAACACAATAATTTTCGATTCACTTTTATGTTACATTGACAAAGTGTCAAGTTGCAATAATAAACAATCTCCCGTTATCTTAAATGCCCTTTCTAAGCAATAGATTATTTTTGTATCGTTTAACAGATTAAATATTTTACTGTAATTGAATGATTATAATGAATTTATTTATGAAATTTTATTTATGAAATAATACTAAAATTACCTGCCCTACAAGATTGTTAGTTTTGTATAAGAAATTCGTGAAACTTATACAGTTGTGCGTCCCCTTAAGGAATATAAAAACAAGCCAGTACAATTTTAAAATTAATTTAACAAAAATTCCTTTTATAAAATTTATTATTTAATCTCTTCTAACGTCGTTTTTTATTGACAATTTTTTTACCCAAAATACCTGTCTGAAATCTAATATGTAAGATATATTATTTGATATAACACCGAAGAAAATATGGGTATATTTATCATAATTTTCCTAAATTTTTCTCGAGGTCAGTATTCCGGTGGGGAAGTATAATATTTTATGTAGAATGTGTTTTTTAGAACAACCCTGACGTTAGTAAACAGCAACCACGTCTCAGAAAATATTTGTTGTTCGATGGTTTATTTAATTTTCTTTAATTTTAAAATATATCCATCATATGATGTAACATTTTAGGGATTCTGAACAGATGAGAGATTAGAAAAAGTATGCAAATTGTGTTAGAAAATCATTAAAATTCTGGAATCCATCACTGTACGCGAAATTATGGATGAATTGAAGAGCCTATTTCCAAAATGTATCTTGTCCATTTTTCAAAAGTTAAGAATAACCACGAAAAACGAATTAATGTATTATCTGTCTCAATTTGTAATACGAAACTAAGAGGAAAATTTCATTTTTTATGTTGTCTATTTAAAATATCATCTTAGGGTGGTACTGCTGAAATGGCACCTTTCAAAACATTTGACAATTCATATTTGACATTAAATTATATGTCAATTTATTTTTTTAATTGAAAAGTATTTTTATACAACCAAAATAAGAACATAACATCAGAAAATATGCATAAGAGACAACAATTAGATAAATATACAAAAAAACACATATATAACGCTTATGGAAAACTTTTAGAAAAAAATGGAACAAAATTAAAAAGAAGCGTAATTATATAAGCAGTTCACTTTTGTGAAGAACAAACTAAGAGGGAATTTTGTTTTCAGTAGTTTGCAGCATTGAAGCTGTATGTCATGTTGGTATTAAAAAATGTCACTTTTTTAAAATGTCGATCCATTTGACATATGTCATAATGAAAAATGATATCTCAATTATAGTGATCATAACCTTATCAACCTAAAGTCGGTTTTACAGCGTAAGGAATATTTTTAATTGACATTTAAAGTCAGTAACACACCATAAAAGTAACCAAAATAACCAGATCTAGTGTGTTCTTACAAAAGTGAACAGCTTATAGACCTTGTGGCAGATATTTATTCAGTAAATCTTGGGGTCCTTTTTGTTGTGAAATATAAAATAATTTACCCATTTCAATTTTTTTAGATTTCTGAAGAAGTAAGAAAAATTTTAAATGAAGGTGTAGAAAATTTAAGACTGACGAACATGGGGAGAGGTAATAATAAAAAAACAGATAGAACCACAGACTACATGTTTCGGAAAGATTTGCAGAGAAAAATTTGGGATTTACATTCAAAAAATGAATATTTTTGTTTAAATATGTTATTAAATTTTGCAAAACAAGAATTAGATTTTAAGGGCAGCACAATAAAATGATAAATTATTATTATATAATATGTATTTTTGTTTTTATATTTTATCACGATATTTCATTGATAATCGTAATATTTTTTTTTACTATTCTACGAGTAATAATCGAAAGTTTGATGAAAAAAATATTAATATATACAATCAAAATATTTGACATGTTAATTTAGTAATAACCTCAATATGATGAAACTTAACCATACTTTTAAAAGCCAGATTTACATGTTCACATAATTCTACAAAAGTCTATTTACACCACAACAGTCACTAAAGTAACTAGATCTAGTTTCGTATTACAAATTGAGACAGATTATAATTATAAATTATTTAAAATAAATTATTTTTTTTAAATTTACTTCCTTAGCTACCAATGATGTTCATAAGCGATCAACTTTTATTTTATTACTTACATTTGTTGGGTAATTTACGAAATTATTTGATATTTTGGTAATTACGAATAAGGGACATTTTTGAACAAAAGTATGGACAATAGGCTTTCTGGAAATAAGGAAAAGAACAAGAGATGTTCTGTAAAAAAATTGACAAGAGATAAAGAGCTAAATAAATTTAGCTACAATCTGCCGTGTCGTACGCAAATATGAGTTGATTGGTTTCCAAGTTAGTGACCATAATTCACTTTTATTATCTACAATCTACAATTACATATTTTTTTTCAATTTCAATATCGTTAAAGATAAATAAAAATTCTTTGTAAAATTTTATGTTAAGACTAATTTTATTTCAGCTTCTTAGTTTTGTATTATAAACTTATCAGAACTGTAGTACTTACCCAGCCCTTAATATCAGGTCGTCAAGGATGAAATTTGTAGTTAATGATATTTCCAACTTTAACAGCTTATTATTTGACATTGGCTTAATATTTTACCGTTCCGGTTTTTTTTTTGTTGGAAAGTTACACATCTCGCCTGTTTAAATAAATCATTGTATGTTCGAAAAAATATCAAAAACTTTTTTTTAAAATAAATTTTGTTGAAAATGGAACGGTCGGAAATTCGTACTATTATGAAGTATGAGTTCTTATGCGGAACTACGGCATCGCAGACCGCGCGAAATATTAATAGTGTATTTGGCTATAGT
Organism: Liopterus haemorrhoidalis; assembly: GCA_963971575.1. Classification (NCBI taxonomy): domain Eukaryota; kingdom Metazoa; phylum Arthropoda; class Insecta; order Coleoptera; family Dytiscidae; genus Liopterus; species Liopterus haemorrhoidalis. The sequence goes on from OZ020615.1 coordinate 7,883,148, forward strand.
GTTACTACGCAGCAGACAATATCAAATTGGTTCGCTAAATTTCGTACAGGTAACTTAAAAACCAAAAAACAAAAAAAAATACGCGAATACAATCTGTAGCCCAAAAACCATGTCCCACAAAAATCAAATTGAAAAAGTACAAAAGAGATTTTTAAGAAACCTGATCCTGAAATTAACCGGAACATATCCTTTTCGTATCTCTTAAGCAAACCAGTTAAAAAACCTAGCTCTCAATAAAAGAAAGAAATATCAAACATTAGAATGGAGACGCGACATCCACACTTTGAATTTCGCGTTTAAATTATTTAACAATAAACTAGATGCCCCAGAACTTCTTCAAAATTTAAATATTCGAGTCCCTGACATAAGATTGAGAATTAAAAATGATCACTTTTTCAAAATTTCAGAATATATGTCACCACTGAACAAAATAATCAGTCTAGTAAACAAGCAAATCTCTGATAGAGATGTAGATATCTTTTACGACAGTAAAAAGTTTGTTAGTATAAAAATAAATTAGACTTCCAGGAATTAATTGACTGTCGTCCACCAGGGTTTTATACCAGCAGCCTGAACAACCTGCTGCTTAAATGGCAAAAGTGTATAGACAATATGGGTGCATACTTTGATGAATAAAATAATTCCTTATATTTGTAAGTTATCAACCAACTTCTTTTGCACAAATTTCATCCTTGACGACCTAATAATACTACATACTGATCCTTTTTTTCAAGGTTCTCAGTAAATTGTTCAATTAATTGACAAAAAAATTGATCAATAAATTGAATTGTGTAAAACCAACTTTATAAATGCAAAATAGAAAAAAAATTAAATATTACATCAGTTGTATCTACACGTGAATGTTATCTGATAGGTAGGCATTATCTAACACAAATAATACTAATTCTCAAACAAAATAATAGTTGTAATATTGCTTTAACAGAAATTAATTTATTTTATTAATATTTATCAAATCCCCCCGACTGTTAAACATAATTTACCTTATTCATATAAAAATATGTATATAATATGTACTCTTATCATAAATGATAACATTACAAGTGTCCAATCGAGTAAAATCGACCAAATGTACATAATTTTTTATATATTTGTATAAGTTGATTGTGTTGGGTAGACTGTACAAACTACATATCTGTAATGCGGGTGGTATTACATATATTGAAGGGGAAATATTTGTCCACAAAATTACCAAGTTTGGTGTTATATTTCAGCTAGCACAGCGGGCACCGACGGCGTCAAAGCAGCACAGGGGCGGCTCTAGCTATTTAAATTTGGGGGCCAGTGGCCCCCAATTAGATTAATCGATCGATTGAAATAATCGATTATTTTGTTTTAATTAATCGATTAGTCATATGATATTTTTGATTAATTTATTATTAATCGATAAATTAACTCCTAGGGGTAGGTTGACGAAATAAATGTATAGAGACAACCTGCTATACTCGTAGGTGCAAATCCCCCTTCCATCTCTGCAAGATTTTGCCTTCATAACAGTGCTTAATACCCTTTTCACACTAGAACTTTAAGATCGGATGTTAAAGTGAATGTGTCTTTAAACGCTAATCTGAAACCGTATGGCCTCGTCTAAATACAAGTGATGTTTAAGACAGAGATCTGCGTCTTAAACATCGTCCGCATTGCCAACTTAATTTCTATTATAAAAAAAAACTTGAATTTGTGCTGTCAATATTTTATATTATCATAAACAAGAATACTGTATTATATCGACGTTATAAGAAGTTTATACTTATTGTTATAATAAAATCATTTATTTTAATAATGTGTTTAATAAAATACAGAGCTACAATAATTGAGATAAAATGTATCGACTTACATGTTAATACAGGTGTAATATATTCTTTATTGTAGTGTCTTTATTGTAGAATGAAATGAAATATCCTTAATTGTTTATAATAATTCAAAATGTGCGTCTGCGCAGACAGTTCAAAACTGGTAATTTCATGACGGTAACTTAAGGACAAAATTACTGTAGCTGATGACAGCACCAGAGATTTAAACATCAAGTGTGAAAGCATACCGATCTTAAACATCGGTGAACTTTAAGTTCACTCATCTTAAAGATTTAGTGTGAAAAGGGTATAAGGCATAGAGTTTGCTGTGTCTACAGGGTGTTTGTTTGAAACGCTGCACCTCGAGTAACTCAGAGATACAAAAAATTCTTCAGAAGAAAAGTTAAACTAGACTAAAGGGCCCACTTAAGGACTATAATAAGAATTCTGCATCACTTCCGGTTTCACCGGAAATTGTTTCAACTTTTTATCTAGCATAGGGAATCGGTACTTTAATTTTTTGTTTCTCCTGAAAGTACATTAAATCAGTTTTACAAAGATATCAAGATATCATATTTTAATTTTAACCATTTTAAAATGGCTACCATTTATTTACAAAATAATAAATAACAAAAAAATCAGCTGTGCCACTACAGGACCGACCACCATCACAAAGTACTTGTATAAAATACATTCTAGCAACAGAGTAGAAATAACTTGGCCTAATATTTTCTAATAGAGATATTATTTATCATGACCATGGAAACGTTACATATAAGTATGAAAATTTTTCGTTTTATCAAAAAATGTCTCAAATAAAAGTTGTTAGTTATTACTTTTATAGCAACTTTTGTTAAATAATTTTTTCGAAATATTTACTGTTGTTAAATATTCGCAAAAATTTTAAAATCGACACGAGTAAACTCCCATTTCTAGTCAACCGATTTTTACCAAAAGTTGATCAACTTATGCCATTGATGTCAAAAGATTAAATATAAAGTTTCATAAAAATCCTTTTATCCGAATTTGTTCTGCACGTGTACACAGACAGACAGACAGACAGACAGACACATAGACAAACAGACAAACAGACAACCAGACAAACAGACAGACAAACAGACAAACAGACAGACAGACAGACAGACAGACAGACGGACAAACATCATGCTAAAAATAGTCAAAACGTTATGTACGGACCTCAATTCGTGGAAATCCATTGAAATCTCGAAATATCAAAATCGGTATGATCACAATACCTCCCTTATATATGTTGGCGGTCGGTAAAAATCGTAGAAACTAAATTATAAAAAGATATAACATTAACTATGAAAAACAATAAAACAAAATATGACTAAAGTTATTAATAAACTAAGCCTATCCACACATTTTCTCATTCGTAATAAAAACTCTTCCATTACATTTAGAACGGTATACTCTTAAATTTCCCTAATGGCTTTTCTTACCCTATGTTCTAAGTCTTTTAACCTTCATCATACCTTTTTTGGTAGAGTTGCTGGGCCTTAACAGAATTTATTTAACATTCCCCGAATATCAGAACCATATCTGTCATTTTTCATTTGAATAACGTACGTAAGCCATAATTACAAACGATTTGATGTTATCACCTTTAATATCAAACTCGTACTACCAGGCAAGAAAATTTGCAGGTTTTATTTGGTTTCTTATGTAACAAATCGTTTTCAAAGCTTGCTATATTTAACTTTAACGATTTATATTATTTATTATTGTGTAAATAAATAGTCGCCATTTTGAAATAGTTAAAATTAAAGGATGATATTTTGATATCCTTGTAAAGCTGATTTAATGTATTTTCAAGAAAAAAAATTAAAGTACCGATTCCCTATGAAACAATTACCGTTAAAACCGGAAGTGATACAGAATTCTTATTATAGTCCTTAAGTGGGACCTTTTGTCTAGTTTAACTTTTTCTTCTGAAGAATTGTTTGTATCTCTTAAAACAAAGGAGTTATTCGAGGTGCGGCGTTTCTAACTACCACCCTGTATATTATACGACGTCACTGGGTGGAAGTAATTTTTTGTTTATCTAAAAAATTTCTCAATGATAAAAAATTACTAATTAAAAATTTTCACTTTCATATTTGTTTTTACAGTTTTTCATTCTTTGTTTTCTTGGCCCCAAATACCCTTCGTGGGCGATTTCTATTTCAGAAGCATTTCTATGAATTCATTTTACCTAATTAATTTTTTCATGTCCCAAATTTCGTATTATGATTTACATCCCCGTTCCTTGAAATAAATTTTAATTATTACCCACTAAACTTTACTTTATTACAACAATTATCATAAAAGGCTTTCGTTAATTGTGGATGGACAAATTTTAAAATAACCGTTTTCATTTGTATATTCGGAAACATACACAGAATTTATTTAAAAAACCATTTATGTTAAATTTATAATTTAAACGCTTTAATATTTTTGAAAGTGATAACGCCAAAAGCATGTTTTGTTTTTAAGAACAAAAGAACAAAAGAATTATTTATCTCTTTAATTGCAGTGCTATTTTCTTAGGTTTCTTAATACTGTTCTTGTAATTTTCTAGTGTAATTAAGCATTGGAATCTATATTCAATTTGTGGAAATGAAGAAGAATTAAATACAAATTAATAGTTTTAGAATAAATAATGAATAAGAACAGAATAATTAAAGCACGTCTTTTAGTTTCAAAGTAGTAATTAAGATTTTTTTCTGTTTTTATTCTGTTTCTCTTTTCTCGGTAATTGTGTTAAAAGATTGCTACAAATAAAAGGATTTCGTGTTTATTTTTTTATGAGAATGGTAAAAGTGCATTCTTGAAATAGTTTGAATGTAAAAGTAATAATTTATTCTAATTTATTTTAAATCTTGAATGTATAAATTTTGAGTGAAACACTTAATCTGTTCTTCAATATATTTTTACGTAAACAAAATATAAGATGAGTTTTATTATGATTTAGTAAACTTATTAATGCAGGCGATTCCGCTTAATCGGGACACATCGGGACTAGTACTTTTGTCCCAATTAAGTGGCTAGCCCAATGGTTCCCAAACTTTTTCAGCTCTCGGCGCCCTCAATATATTAAAATTTGTCCGCGGCGCCCCAAATCTTGGTCTATATCATTTAATTTTATTAGACAGATGAAAATATCAAAAATACAAGTGATAACAAAAAAAGGTCTTCACTTCTGAAATACAAAGTGATGACCTAAAAAAAGGTCCTCATTACTAAAATACAAAGTAATGACCCAAAAAAAGGTCCTTAACCGGGGGGTCCCACCTTCCAGGGAAGTCCCGAAAGACCTTAGGGGGTCCCAAAATTAAAAGAAAAGAATTAATTTTTACCAGTTTTTGCTTTTAAAATTACAATTAAATTAATTATTAAACAATAAATTATTAAGAACATTTCAAATATTATTTCAAAAATTTTCTTGGGGGATCCAGGAAATATTTTAGGGTAGTTGGGGGTCCCGAGTATAAAAAGGTTAAGAACCGCTGCTCTTAACTACAAAGTGATGAACAAAAAAAATAGGTCTTGGGTCTTCGCGGCGCCCCTGTAGCCCAGCCACGGCGCCCCAGGGCGCCGCGGCGCACAGTTTGGGAAACGCTGGGCTAGCCCTAATATCCGAAGTTCCACAAAAATTACAGGATTAGTGTTTTTTTATATTTTATTTGATAAATTCTATAAAACTATACGTATACATTCATATTAAAAAATTATATACGGACTACTTAATAAAAAATAATATAAATTCTGAATCAATAAATTGCATAATAAATTCTGAAAGAAAATTGATGTTCAAACTTAAATTAAATTATTAGGTCGTCAGGGATGAAATTTGTAGAAAAAAGGCAAAGTTGGTTGATAACTTACAAATATAAGGAATTATTTTATTCATCAAAGTATGCACCCATATTGTCTATACACTTTTGCCATTTAAGCGGCAGGTTGTTCAGGCTGCTGGTATAAAACCCTGGCGGATGAGAGTCAATGAATTCCTGGAAGGCCAGTTTTACAGCATTGTTGGAATTAAACTGTTTTCCTGTTGAAATTTGAAATTCAAATACACTATTAATATTTCAAATAATATATAAGTTCATAACATTCATAAAAAAACACCAGAAAAAAATTTAAAATCTTTTATAATGCATAAATATTGTTAAATAAGAACAAAATGTTTATTTAATTTTAATGGGACGGTTGGGAAATCATATTGCTCTGAAGTCTGTCAATGTTCAGGGACACAACTGATGTAGCAACACACAACGTGTTTTCTAGGTGCGAATTCGTTATCCGCGTCCTTGTTTTTGATTTAACGAACTGCATCCTAGAAAATAACTGCTCAAATTTGTAAGTGCTTCCAAAGAGCGTAATTCTCTTTTGTGTAAAAGCTGTGAGTTTCGGAAATTAGTCAACTAGGAAATATTTCTTATAAAACTCAATTAATGAAATGTCCTTCATTTCTGACTTCAAGTCTGAGTTCTCCTGTAGCTCAAGTAGTTCCATTTACAGAGAAAGTGGCGCTTGTTCCACATCAACATGAACCGTTTAACCAGTGGCGGCTCGTGACTTTTTGGGACTCAGAGCTGCAAATTATAATACAAGGATAGGTTTAGGTGTTTAACCACGACGTTTTATCATATAAGACTCTATTGAATTGCCTCTTATAATTATAATTTTTGCTTTTTGCACTTTCCTAAATATTTAAATTTGGTGTGTGCGCCCCAATTTTTTAATATCATTTTTTTCTTCTAACGTATGTCTGTTAAATGGAATTTCCAATAATGATTTGACAGTATTCATTTTTTAAACCTATTGTTTTATAATCAAAAATACGAAACGTATTTGTTAAGCTAAGATACTTATATAAATTTAAAAGAAAAAGTTAGAAAATACTAATTATTAATACCTACCAAAACAATACAATTTTAGAGATAATATAGGTATAGTGATTTCAGTTACGACTTAAATAAATACATTCAATAATTTCATTGTACTGTGATCACTGTTATTGTGACGCTAACAGCATTCTAGCTCCGATCCCCACCAGTTTATCACTACTGCCTACGCACCGCTAGCCCTTTATAAGCCGACATTTGCACTTTCCTTGACGCTAGGATATAAGCAGCGCGACGTAGACTTATTCAAAGGAAACTTGTAAATATTTGTGAAAAAATAGCATTCAATGTTCAAAATATATTTAAAACAAGCATTTTCACACCACAATTACTATGTTAAATGCATTTTGAGTTCAAAAAAAGATTTTTTTTTTTATTATTTTCAAGTAAGAGCTGCAGCTCCGCAGCGCGTACTCAGGAGCCGCCACTGCGTTTAACCACAATTGATCTCTGAAAACAAAGATATACTCGCGGGCCAGATTCCATGGGGTTTTGGTTATCGCGAGCCGGACAAAATGAGGCAATGGGCCGGATCCAGCCCGCGGGCCGTTGGTTGCATATGCCTGGTTTATATCATGCAAAATAACCTATAAATTATTTTTTCGTATTTGTTTTGATTAATTTTTCACACCTGTTTTTAAATTTTTTTATTTCTGCTCAAAATTTACTAAAATTATCCACCTCAGTGACGTAATTACGCCTGCAACAGCTGGAGGGGCAGGTTTTAGGTCAAGAATGCAACAAAACGTAAAAAAAAATCATTTTGATGGTAACTGTTTTTCTCAAATTACCTACATATTTTGGAGATACTTCCACTCACAAATTATAAAACAAGGAAGATAGCGGACTCCCACGTTACGGCTTTGGACAGCGATAGTTGCGACATTCGTGGTTGTAATATGAACTAGGATTAGATAGTATGCAACCCGCAGTGCACACAAATATATATTTATATTTTAAATTGCTATGAATCGCGCGATCATTAATTTTCTACCAAAATTGAAAAATAAAATGTAATTTTGGTAGAAAATTAAAGATTGCCTTGAACCGAAAATTATGATTAATTTATTTACAACTCTCCTAATTAATTTCCTAAAATTAAAATTAATTACAATTGTTAAAAGTTAATACTTCAGTAAGCATTAAGTTTTATTATTTTATTTGCAAGCAAGCATATGAAATAAATAAACAAGTATTTATTTTTTACTTTTATATTTACTTTTATTGTACATATTAAATTATTATATTAATAGTCTGTGCCATTTTTTTTATTACACTATTTATATTTCTTTTGCATTTACCATTTAAAATATTATTAATTACACTACACCATTTGAAAATAAAAAATGTGGTGCTAATATTTAAAATTTCTTATAAAATTCATCACTGTCACAATCACAATTTACTGTCACCTATCGTTACAACGTCAAAAACAATTGCCGCAAATTGCCGATAATGAAGTGTTCTCAAAATGTTGGTTAAAAAAAAAGCGCTTTTAGCGCTGTCGGTGGATGGAATATAACTTAAAACCGTTTCAAGGCTGTGTATATGAGTTTCATACCCCTGCTTCCACTCACCGATTCACATATACCAGAGACTTAAGCTTTATTTATGCTCTTCGGTATATCACAGTGTAGACTCAGACTATGAATTCCTTAACTGATCGAATCATTCAATGGGTAACGATTGATATATTGAAAAGCTGATAGTTTTACTTGTTGAACCTCGAATATAGGTAAAATTGGTAAGAATTCAATTCGGTATATTTCGAATATATAAGTTTAAATAAAATTGTGTGTTCGTGGTTAAAATAAAATGAAACTAAAAGCGTGCTGGTGGTAGGTAGTCTGCGAAGTGATCGCGCCTTCGTCCAATCGGAGCAGTTGACGCCGGACATGGAGAGCGCCATGAGATCTATAATGAAACTTCATCAACTGGATAAACTGTACTCTGACCGGGTTAGACCGAGGTAAGTAAGTGATCAGCCCTTCAACTCCGAACACGCGAAAATACGCGATTATATGTCCGTTTCAACAGAGAAAGAACCCGTAACGTGATAAGCGCAAAAATTAACAATTCATACTCTTGCTCGTTGCTAAGTTATCGGTAGGCTGCCAGTCGTTATACTGTGCTCGGTATTAGGTTACCAGTCGGTTAGCAACCGTTTTAGTAGCATTTGGGAGTTTGGTTAACGTTTTAACTTATTATTTTCGGCAGATATTAACCGCCACCAGTACGCAAGCACGAGCCAGAGTCCATGCCTCATTAACAATGCGAATAAAATTGTATTATAAATTCTAAAATCTCAAAAATATTTAGAATATATCAGATAGATATTGTAAGTAATTTCAGTTTTATGTTATTTAATTTTGCGGATTCAAGTAGCTGGGGCGGGGGCTTCGTCTTTTCCCATTGCCTGTACTCTTCTAGCGTTCAATTTGGGAGTTTGAACAGCATTTTAACTTGTTATTTTCACCACTGGGTTGCGTTAATACGCAATTTTATTTAGGTTAATACTGCTTAGTTGATACCAAATTTTGTCTAATCATAATTCTTGGGGGGAGGGGGCACAAGCCTATGCCAGAGTCCATGTCTTATTAACAAAACGAATTAAATTGGATTATGCCTTCTGAAAATCTAATAAACAACTAGGAACGTATTGCGGACACCTTTATTTTGGACGTTTGCCATTGCTGATAGTACTAGGCTAGAATAGTACAATATAATGAGTATCAGCGATCACTTCTCGTGATCGCTGAAGACGGAAACAGATTGTTGAGCAGTTTCCGAAACGTCCGAATTTATTTTTTATTTTACTCTTGAAGTATTATATCTTTTTGATACTAATACTCATTATATTGTACTATTCTAGCCTAGTACTATCAGCAATGGCAAACGTCCAAAATAAAGGTGTCCGCATTAATATTGGACCATTGCAAAATAATTTCAAAGATATTAGAAACGTATTGTTGTACAATAATTTGTAAAATATGGCAGTTTTATTAATTTTGTAGATTCAAGTAACTGTGGCGGGGGCTTCGTTCCCACCCTTGCCTGTGTCACTGTAGTGTTCGGTTTGGGAGTTTGGACAGTATTTTAACTTATTATTTTCGTTAAATATTTATTGCCACCAGTAACGCAGTCAGGATTTTATCTTGGGTAATCATAATTCTGGGGGGGGGGGGGACAAACACGCTAGATTCCCTGCGTTATTAACACTACGAATAAAATTGAATTACAAATTTTCAAAAACCTCTAAAATATCCAGGAACGCATTTATATTAATATTGCTCAATAATTGGTAAAAAAATGGCAGTTTTGTATTATTTAATTTTGTGGATTCAAGTAGCGGGGGTGGGGGCTTCGTCCTCACCCTTATTGAGTTTAAAATTTGAGCAGCGTTTTAACTTATTGTTTTCGTCAAATATTCACCGTTACTAGTAACACCGTCAGGACATTATTTTGGAGATGTCATAATTCTCGGGGGGGGGGGGGGGGTAGTAGCAAGCACAATCCACAGTCCATGCCTTATTAACAATGCGAATAACACTGGATTTTAATAATTTTATATTCTCAAAAATATACAGGAACGCGTTTAGATTATTATTATTGCATAATAATTGGTAAAAAAATAAGTTACGTTGGATCTTAAATCCACAAAATTAGCCGGGTGGGGGCTTCGTCTTCTGCCTTGCTTGAGTCTTTCGGTTTGGGAGTTTTGAGCAGCCTTTCAACTTGTTAGTTTCGCCAAATATTCACTACCACGGACTTGATGTTTAAGTAGTGCTGTAGTCGTAAAACTAGACAGGGTATACTATACATAAATTGTATAAACCGTATACGACCTCAAATATCTTTGTTTAAATCAGGGTTCCCTAAACTTTTTTTACCGTCGACCCTCAGAAGAGTTTCTCGACTTCTTATCGACCCCCTCTATTTTACAATTACATTATTATAATAGGACAAGCAAAAAATACGCTTATGTGATTTTTTATATTGTTTATTCTACAGCGATTTTTATTTATATTACTTTTATCAATTATAATAATATTATTATTAAATAAAGTTGACTGTTTTTGTCAATGTGAGGGGTGTTGTTGGTGACTCTTTCCAAGATAAGAAATGTCGGGTTCAAAATTAGTTAATTTCTGCCTTAAATCGCTATGGAATTTTACATCTAACTTGTTTCTATGTTTAGTCAGGATGGAATTAACATGGCTAAAACCAGCCTCAAACATTGAACTTTTTTCCATCGACTCCCAATTGACTCCCGAGGCAGAATCGACCCCTAGCAATGTCATATCGACCCACCGGGGGTCGATATGATAGGGATAGGGTATATGATATTCATTCGAAACAAAGCAGAATATATACGCTGTATACAGCATTGGCTTTATTACACATGGCACCCCCATACAAAGACCAAAACGATGCCCTTCTCTTTTCTCTCAAGAAGAAAAATTACATGGGGGTGCCCCCAAGCTGTGCTAACCTTGTTTATCGAAACAGCTACACCTGGCCATATGTCGCTGTATGCATTACATCGCTGCGTTTAATTTTCGCGCATACCCAATGACGTCACTGGTTCTTTCTCTGTTGAAACGGACTCTATACGCAAGTCTTAACGCGGATCAGGGTTTGAAGGCTAGCTAGCAGACCTACCACCACGCACACACATTCAAAACCTATTTAGGCCTAATGAGATTAACTTTGAATATATCTGGAATTGAAAGATAGGGAATTAATTGTCTAAGGATTATATTCAGCGAAAGGGTTTTGAAGGACGAAACTGTTTAGATTAGAGTAGAAATTTAGAAATTTTATTTTATTAATTTTTTAGAAATGTGTGATTGTATGTGCGTGTGTAGTTGTGTTTGTCTTTTTTATCAGGACTGGACTGGGGACATATTACGTACCGGGAAATCTGGATGGGCTTGAACAAGCCTCAAAGTTTTCATAATTTCATTTATTATTCACAGTTGAAGTAATATAGTAAATATTCCAAGGAAAAATTAATAGAATATTGATTTTCTTTGTAATTTCAATTTTTAATTATTAGCCTTGTCAGGTCACGGGATATTTCCGGTATTTCCGCCAATCCAGTCCTGCTATCTATGTTGTTTGTTTAATATAAGTCGAACTAGAGTGCTATTCCCAAGAGATCAGGCCAGTGACGTCATCCTATATGCGCCAAACAATGACGTCAAACCAATCACAGTACAGTTTGCAACCGATTCTACGAACGTTGCAACCAAGTGACTGTACGAATTCTGGTTTCGACGCATGAGAAGTCACTGGTCTGATTTAGTGAAAACACCCGAACTAAAAATCTATGTGGAGTGTGAATTTACTCACATTTCAGGATTTCGTAGGTATTTAATATGGTATATTATATTTTAGGTTGGTTCGGTAATTCACAAGCCCTGTTTCCAATATGTGAAGCGTTACGCGACACCTGCGTCGATTGTGTTATTTTGTAGAAACAAACGCGTTGTTCCCAGTGCAGGCAAGTGACAGATCACGATCTGTCACTTGCCTGCATGACAAATAAATTCATGACAAATATACAAAGAATCTTGTATTTCCTTCTAATATATAATAAAAAAATTGTTCTTGCTGTTAGGATTAGGAAATGGAAAATTAAATGAAGTTGCATTTATATTTCATTATTTTTTATTCACAAATTTGACAATATAATTAATTTTCTTTTTTTATTAGTCTGAGCTAAAAAGTTTTTGTTCACTCTTTGTCAAGAGAACATTTTTTAATCTCAGATACACCAAATAATTATTCTGCTGTCAACTGACTGCTGTCATAGAGAAATTTGGATGCCGCTTTTTTAAAAGATTTGAAATTTACTGTTTCGTCATGACTCGCATAGTTTCGGAAAAGTACGCATACTACTCCGGCTCACGCATGCGCAAAAAAATACCGGAGTGAAACTACTGTAATTACTTTGGTCGTGCTCAACCTCCAGAGACCAAATAAGTTGTGCATGCAAAGTGCATAGTAAGGAAATTGCCAAACGGACAAACGGATGCACATACTGCATGAAAAGGGTTTGCCGAATTTCTTGGGTATACCTACGAAATCCTAATAATTGGAAAACTCCACACGACCAGTATTTCTGTCTGTATTTTAATTCATAAGCAATGTGCATTCAATAATACCTGGTGGGTATTACTGTCAATTACACTGCGATACAGATGCTTTAAAAAAAAAAAAAAAAATGATTGCGTCCATTAATCATCACTATTCCATCAATTCTGCCTTTATGCGATCAATATTATTGTCATTCTTTGATATGGCCAGTATTATTGAGTGTGCAAGGTCGCTATAATGATTATAATCATCACTTTTTTTGTTATAAAATAATATTTGTCCCACTTAAAACATTTCACAGTGCAAATATTGTATTTAAAATAATAATGTTGTCAGTGTTTACTTGTTTACATGTTTGCGAAAACTAACAATAACTTTCTAGTACAGAAACAGTTGCCTTACATGACAGTAAAAAGTGAAACGAAAAAAGTGCATGTATGTTCACATTCGATTTCAAAAACAACTATTATCACATCGAGTGACAACTAGAAATTCTTCACTTCTATAAATAAAAATATTGATGTTAAATTTAAAAAAAAATACACATTTTAACTGTTTTCACTGTAATGAACTAAAGCTTAAGGCGGCGCACAACCCTATAGTCCTCAATAGTTTCTTATACAAAACTAATAATCGGAAATAAAATTAATAATAATCTATATATCAAAATTTGCAGCGAATTTTTATCTATCTAATAGAATATTTTTAATTGTAGAAAAAACTGTTAATGCAGACACCTTTATTTTGGACGTTTGCCATTGCTGATAGTCCTAGGCTAGAATAGTACAATATAATGAGTATTAGTATCAAAAAGATTAATACTTCAAGAGTAATATAAAAAATAATAAATTCGGACGTTTCGGAAACTGCTCAACAATCTGTTTCCGTCTTCAGCGATCACGAGAAGTGATGAATCACTTCTCATTTTTTATATTACTCTTGAAGTATTATATCTTTTTGATACTAATACTCATTATATTGTACTATTCTAGCCTAGTACTATCAGCAATAGCAAACGTCCAAAATAAAGGTGTCTGCATTAATATTGGACCATTGCAAAATAATTTCAAAGATATTAAAAAACTGTTAGGTAGTTGTAAATAAGCAAATTGCATTATAGACGCCATCTTGTAAACCAATCGACGCATATTTGCGTACGATGCGGCAAATTGTACCTAAAGCTTCATTCTACAACTATGATTTCAGCTATTTTGTTGTATTGTGAAAATTACTTATAGTTATTGTACTTGGTAATCTATTTTTGCCGCCCTCCTGAATCTGCCGCGGTTTGCAAAATTGGTGTTACGGGTAAAAATGATTTATTTTTCGTGAAGAATACGTGTACCAAGTGGCATTCTATTATCTTTAAGTATAATATTTTTCGACGAAGGCTCTAAACTATAAGTAATCAAGTCGAAAAAAAAAAATTGACGTATATTTCAACATTTCTACACAAAACTATATAAATATAAAAAGTAATTCGAAACCCACAAATAGATTTAAAAAATTACAGAACAATATCGCTGATGTATATTTTTAAGATATTGAGCGATAATATTTTTACTATAAATGTTTCTACAATTAAAACTATCATATTAGATAGATACAAATTCGGTGCAAAATTTGATGTATAGGTTGACACTAATTTTATTTCAGATTGTTAGTTTTGTATAAGAAACTAGTAACCTCCGGGGGTTATACGCAGTCTTAAGCCCCAGGTACAGTAGCAGTACGGTTACTACCTTACTGGGGTAAGCACTGGGGTTCCGTAAGACTTATATGGCAGGATCAAATGGAAGGATCTCCGAAACGTAGATTAAGGAACAGAAAGAAAATCATTTCATTTTTAACGCAATTTTTATCATTCTAAAGAGCTGAAAAATTCCTACCTATGAAATTCTGAAATGTGTGAAAATTTACACCTCATCATTTTTGTGTGTTTTTTTCTAATAATTTTTAATTGTTTCAGATTTGGAAAGAGGTCCGAATCAGTTTACGAAAACTCTGACTACGATGGTCCGGTAAGATATATTATTTATTCATTATTATAAGCATTAAGCTTTATCCATCATCAGATCATGTTGAACTAGACCAGGGATTCCCAACCTTTATTTCTACTTAGACCCCCTTAGCAACTTTTTTTTTCAATAGACCCCCTAATTTTTTTATTATAATGCATAAATATGTAGCTCCATGTATCAAGTTGAAGATGTAAGGACAATCCAGTAACTAACATAACAAATATAAATATACATATTTTATTAAACAATTTTTCAATTTTACTGAAATATGTAACTAATTATAATATATATTTTTTTAAATTTAATGCGATGGTTGTGGTTGATGCTTTTCCATAATACTTTTTATGTTAGGTGTAAAATTAGGTAATAATAATCGTAATTCACCGCGTTCTGTAATATTTAATCGATTTCCAGTTTTTCTTAATAAATTGTTAACGTGACTAAATCCTGCTTCAACTAAGTAAGAACTAGGAAAAGCTAAAAATAATGTTTCGGTGATATGAATTAATTTGACGTATTTTTTTGCGAATATCTGTACAATTCCAAAATTTCGCATAACCACTTGCTTCAAATTCTTCTTCAATTCAATCAATTCTTCTTGTAGCGAAAAATCAATATTGCTTGTGTCGCTTTCAAATGGATTTATTACCCAAGATGGGATATCTAAACTTTCCAAATCTTTATAACGGGTATTGATATCTTCTTTTAATTGTTTCAAGTGGTCAGTGTAGATTTGAATGTCATCAATATTAATCATATATTTTTCAACAACAGAAAGTTGCATCAAATGATCAAAGTATCGAAAAGCATTTCGATTTAAAGTGGAAATAAACAAATCAATTTTGGAGCGAAACTCAAATATTACTGTTTGAGTTTGAATGAGATTCACGTTTTTTCCTTGTATTTTTTTTTGCATATTATTAAATAAATAAAATATGTCTGCTAAATAAAATATATGCTTTTTGATTCAATTAATTTTGTTGCCGTAGATTTATCAATTTCCAAAAGGAACTCAATTACAGAATTAAAGATTTAAGTAAAACGGTGCAAACAATTGCCTTCGACAACCAACGAACTTCTGTATGAAGAAGTAAATTATTATAAAGTTCATCATTACTTTCGCACATTTTTTTTAGGTTTAGGAACCGTGGCTAGTTCTGGCCCAATCTGAATGCGCACTAGTTTAATAAACGCCTGATAAACCCCTTATTAGACCCCTGGAATACTATAGACCCTTCTAAAACTTCCATAGACACCCAAGGGGTCCCCCTGGACCCCGTTGGTAATCCCTGAACTAGACTATAGGCCTGAGACACCAAGTGTTCTTGGGTTCTCTTCTTCTGCTGCTTTTTGTATTGCATACCCATGGTGGTATATTTTGCTAAGAGCTCTTCCAAGAGTATGTGTTAAGTGCGTGATCTGGTGGTGTTCCCGGATGGGAACCCTGGCCAGAACCCTGCTCTGAGGGGCACTAAAAATAAGCGTTTGGACTGTATCATGCGCAAATCTACGCGATTGTAGAATATGGAAGATAGGATTGGAGAAATAACGGTCAAATGGACTTACCTCGTACTGAAGCGTGGTCGAATCAAAGGGCCCTTTGAACTGCAGTAGTTGGTCCGCTCTGGAGAGAGAAGAGATGGGACACACAGCCGCGTTGATACACACACAATTAAGTCCACACACGAAATAATAGAAGACGGGGTCGTCTTTTGTAGAGACCGAAAAACGGGGTTTACGGTACACAAGGCTGCAATAGCCAGAGTTGTCACACTAACTATACTGATACAAGCTGCTGTCGGAGCAAGCCTATTCGAGCGTATATAAAAAAAAATATATATTAAACTAAAAACCCCCCCACTAGAAATAGGTTTCGCAGTAGCGCGAACATTCCGCCCGCCGAAAGATACAAATCTTTCAACGAGGGAAGAAAACGAAAGGAAAGTTAAGGGGGTGTATGTCCGTTAGGCAACGGACAGAGTTTCACCACGGGTCGAAGAAAGGTGCCCGTGGGAGTGCGAATGGTTGCTACTCGAATAATCCCATCAGGACCAGGGGTAGCGGCGACGACACGGCCAAGTCTCCACCGTAATGGCGGTGACAGTTCGTCCTTAATAATGACCAGCTGATCAACAGAGATCGGAGAGGTATTAGACAGCCATTTACTCCGCTGTTGCAGCGTATTTAGATACTCGTGATGCCAGCGGTTCCAAAAATGTTGCTGAATTTGTTGCACGAGTTGCCATCGCGAGAGAGTGTTAGGGTTAATGGGGGTGACATCAGGATCGGGCAGACCGACCAGAGGTTCCTGTATCAAGAAGTGACCAGGAGTGAGCGCGCATAGATCGTTGGGATCGGAGCTTATCGGGCATAGGGGCCGAGAATTAAGAACGGCTTCAATCTCAACAACAACAGTATACAGTTCCTCATAAGTGAGGATCCGGTCGCCTACAACTCGAGATAGGTGTTTCTTCACCGATTTGATGCCTGCCTCCCAGAGGCCCCCAAAATGGGGAGCAGAAGGCGGGTTAAAGTGCCACTGAACACCGTCAGTAAGCAGTGCAGTGGCTAAATGGTTATTGTATTCCTGAGCTTGAGTCAGGCAATACAATTCAGAGAGTTTGCGCTTAGCGCCTACAAAGTTGGTGCCGCAATCACTATAAATGTGATTGCAGCGGCCTCGACGCGCAAAAAAGCGTCGAAAGGCGGCAAGAAATACGTCCGCGGATAAGTCAGAGGCGATCTCTAAGTGAACAGCTTTAGTAGCAAAACAAACAAAGAGACATAAATACGCCTTATGGGTGCGAATTCCGCGAGCGCGTGAAAACGATACGGGGAACGGTCCACCGTAGTCAACGCCTACAGTTTGAAAGGGTTTGATCCGGGTGACTCGTGTAAAGGGTAAGTCACCCATGAAAGGGGTGTGAGCTATAGGGTTAGCTCGAAAACACTGGTGACACTTACTAAGTTCATGTCGTATAACGTTACGAGCGGATATGATCCAGTATCTGCGACCTAAAATAGCCTGTAACGCTTGTGGGCCGGGGTGAAGATACCGCTGGTGATACTGGTTGATAATTAAACTAGTAAGACGGTTGCGGCGAGGCAAAAGAATAGGATACTTTTGCTCGAAGTCAATAGACGCATGGCGAAGACGGCCTCCGACACGGAGAATTCCATCTTTATCTACAAATGGATTCAATTTTTGTAAATATCTGGGACAGGGGCGATTATTTCGCACCGCTAATAATTCAGCACAAAATACCACTGATTGAACTGTCCTTATCCAAGTAGTAAGAGCAGTATCAATCTCATTGGTGGTGAGACAGGTGGATGCGGGGGAACTGCCAGTACGAGTTCGAGTGAAGAAGCGACGGCAGTACGCGGTGATACGGAGTAGCTTCGACAGTGAGGAATATCTGTCAAGTAGCTCTAGTGACGGTGGATTAGTGCTGAGAAAATTAAGGGTTGTTTTCTCAGACTTAATTTCCTCCACCGCGACAGAGTTATTAAAGCATTGTGGAGAAGGCCACTCTGTAACTGGGAGCATGAGCCAGCTAGGTCCATGCCACCAGAGCTCAAGATTGACCAACTCGCGGGGAAGCACTCCGCGTGAGGCACAATCAGCTGGATTATCAGCGGAACGCACGTGCCGCCAGAGATTTGGAGAGAGAACGGATTGTATTTCCGTTACTCTGTTGCTAACAAAGGTTTTCCACCTGTGTGGGGAAGACCCGATCCAAGTAAGAGCAACAGTTGAGTCAGACCATGCGTAGATGTCACGAAAAGAAACAGACAACATGTCTAACAGTGACTTAAATAAGCGTGCCAAGAGTACAGCAGCGCAAAGTTCAAGTCGCGGGAGCGATATTCGTTTGAGGGGGGAAACGCGTGATTTAGAACACAATAAGGTAATCTGGGAGGATGAGTGGAGCGAAGAGGACCGACTGTATATAACGGCTGCATAGCCAGCCTCGGACGCGTCGCAAAATCCGACTAGATCTAAATACTCTCCCACCGCGATATATCGCGGGATGGTAATCGCGGAGAGAGCGCTGAGCTCAGTCTGGAATTGCTTCCAACGACTGATTATGTCTGGAGGGGGCTCGTGATCCCAATCAACAGAAAGAGTCCATAACAATTGGATGATACGTTTAGCAAACATAGTCACGGGGGCCAGCCACCCCAGCGGATCAAAGATCTTAGCTATCTCGGATAAAATCTTCCGCTTGGTACAAACGGGGTCAAGGGATTCTGTCTCATAAGAGAACTGATCCAGAAGAGGGTTCCAGCGTAGGCCAAGTATCTTAATAGAGAGGTCACGGTCTAGCTGAAGAGGAGTATCCACGACCTGTTTAAACGTAGGAGGGACGTGGATCAAAGTTCGCGGATTATTGGTGCTCCATTTTCTTAATTCAAATCCTCCGCTCGCGAATAACGCGGATAAGTCCTGTTGCAACTGAATGGCACCGTCGAGGGTGTCACTTCCAGTTATAATATCGTCCACGTAGGTACATGTGGAAATAACTTGGGCTGCAGAAGGGTACTTATGCTGTTCATCGTGAGCTAGTTGCTGGAGGGTGCGTAGAGCAAGATACGGCGCGCAGCTCATGCCATAAGTGACAGTATTTAACTCATACACATGTGGGGGTTGCAAAGAATCAGAATTCCATAAGATCCGTTGAAATGGTCTGTGTTCAGGATGAACAAGGATTTGTCTGTACATTTGACGGACGTCAGCTGTCAGAACATATTTATAAAACCGAAACCGTATCAGAATAGCTGAGAGATCCTGTTGCAGCGGAGGGCCTGTCAACAGGACGTCGTTTAATGACATCTCCGAAGAGGTTTTCATGGAGGCATTAAAAACGACACGGAGTTTTGTAGTCGTACTGTCTGGTTTCAGTACACAGTGATGTGGAATGAAATAGCTATTTTCTTCCATATTTGGCCTAGCGAGTTGGCTCATATGGCCTGTGTCGATGTAGTCTTGCATAAAGGCAAGATAATCAGTTTTTAACTGAGGGTTTTTTGTAAGCCTCCGCTGTAATGCGGAATAACAGCGCAGCGTTTGAGCGCTAGAGTTACCTAAGGTAGGTGGGTAGGCTCGAAATGGTAGGGCGACACTGTAGCGACCAGTGGCGTCGCGACGCACAGTGTCCCGAAATATAGTCTCGCAGCGTCTATCCTCAGAACTGAGAACAGGTGCTGGAGATGCGACCTCTTCGATTTCCCAAAATCGTTTGAGGGCAGTGTCTAATGAAGTAGATTCATTAGACGAGTCAGTAGCGAGATGAAAAGTATTGATTGGGTTTATCTGAGGTGCAGATAATTCTCCCATCAGAACCCAACCGAATACTGTTTCTAAGGCTGCGGGTGACCCTAGAATACTGGGCAGCCGCCCGCCTTGCAAGATGTGAGGGAAGAGATCCGCACCGATAAGCATATCAATGCGTGAGGGCGAATTATAATGCGGATCAGCGAGCTTCAACGCAGTGAGATGCGAGAAGGTAGAACTGTGTGGCAGTGCCCGGTTGGGCATGACTCCAGTTATGCATGGAACCACAACAGCTGAAGTGACAAATGAAGGGGTAGTTTTACCGAGAGGGGAAATAGTACAGGTAGCGATGCCACGAGCGTTGGGCACGCTAATTCCTCCAAGTCCATGTATAGGGACGTGCAGGCGACGACGCTTTAATCTAAGCCGCTGAACGCATGGTTCAGTTATGTAGCTAGACTGGCTAGCGCAGTCTAACAAGGCCCTTAAAGCATGCGGTCGGCCATGTACGTCGGTGATGTTAATAAGAGCTGTAGCTAGCAACACAAAGTTTGGTTGCGAACTCGAATTAACAAGGGTAGAAATACCAGCAGACCCAGGGCCGGACTCCGAATGGTCGCATTCTGGGCGCTGCGTGGGCGTAGTCAAACTGCTGGTAGCAGGACTGCTACCGTTAAAATGTAAGAGCGAATGGTGACGCTTGTTGCAGATGGAACAGGAGCGTACCGAGGGGCATGAATTAAATTGGTGAGAAGAGCTCAGACAATTCATGCACAAGTGATTGTCTTTAGCAATAGTAAACCGTTCGCGAGGAGATTTACTTTTAAAGACTGGACATTGATAAGCAAAATGAGGTGTCTGACAGATAACACAGTTAGGGGGAGTGTATTTGCTGGACACAAATGACACTGACGCCGAATGTTTACGACGTGGTGTGACAATGGGGTTGGAAGTCGTGCTGGTCACGCTGTCCGATGGTGAACACGACTCCTTTGAGCGCAATTTCTTTCCTAGAAAATCTAAGAGATTTGTAAGTTTCGGAAAGGGGTTGCACTCATCAAGCGAGAGTTCATAAGCCTCACGCGATTTAGCATCTAGTTTTTTGAGGAGAATGACGGACAGAATAAAGTCCCATGTAGATACGGGTAACTTTAATGCCCTCAGCGCTTCAACATTCACCCAAACTTCATTCAGAAAGGTTCTGAGTGCCGTCGGTGATTGGGTGGAAATATTGGGTAATGAAAGAAGTTTTTCCAGATGTTGCGTTGCTATGAGGCGTTTGTGCTCATATTTCTCCTCCAAGAGCGCCCAGGCGACAGGATAATTTTCAGCAGTGACTGTTAGACTTTTGATTACGTTAAGGGCTTCACCGCTCACGTTAAGTTTCAGATAGTAGAATTTAGTAACGGGGGTGAGCTGGTCATTATCATGGACTAGACTGCGAAAGAGATCCGCGAAACTGCACCATGACGTATAATCACCCGAAAACTGAGGGATGGCTAGCTTAGGCATACGAACGTCAGAAAGTTTAGGGTGAGACAAAGGGGGTGAAGTAGCATCTTCACTAGGAAACAAACTGCGAAAAATACCCTTTATCTCGTATACGTAATCTTCATTCTGCTCCCGGATTTGGAATTGAGCTTCTAAGTCATCAGATTTTTTGAGCTTCTGAATTTCAGCTTCTATCTGAAGTTGCAGGGTTTTAAATTCAGACGTAAGGCTCTCTAGGTCTTGAAACCTAGTTTTCAAAGATTCATGATGGCTTATATCCTTTTTCGCGGTTCTAGCGATTTTTAGCATGGATTTAATAGATCGCCTGATCGCATCGCGTGCTAACATTAATGTCGAAGTATCCATTGCGAAAAAGGAAAATTTCTAAATACGGACCTGAATAAACTAACAGCTGATTTTGACAGAAGAAATCACAACAGGTGACCTCGAAGGAAGGTTATCGCAAAGACAAAACGAAACAATACCCGTATGTTAACTGACATACAAGTGCGAAGGATTAACAAAATAACGAACTTGCAAAAACCACGAAATAAAATAGCAAATTTTAACAAAAAAAATGAATTTATTAGTGAAAAAACCGCGAGAAAATGCAATTTTAACGATTCTAAAGATTCTACCGTCGCGACGCTACGCACAATAACTTCCGGCTCTCGAAGGACCAAAATGTTAAGTGCGTGATCTGGTGGTGTTCCCGGATGGGAACCCTGGCCAGAACCCTGCTCTGAGGGGCACTAAAAATAAGCGTTTGGACTGTATCATGCGCAAATCTACGCGATTGTAGAATATGGAAGATAGGATTGGAGAAATAACGGTCAAATGGACTTACCTCGTACTGAAGCGTGGTCGAATCAAAGGGCCCTTTGAACTGCAGTAGTTGGTCCGCTCTGGAGAGAGAAGAGATGGGACACACAGCCGCGTTGATACACACACAATTAAGTCCACACACGAAATAATAGAAGACGGGGTCGTCTTTTGTAGAGACCGAAAAACGGGGTTTACGGTACACAAGGCTGCAATAGCCAGAGTTGTCACACTAACTATACTGATACAAGCTGCTGTCGGAGCAAGCCTATTCGAGCGTATATAAAAAAAAATATATATTAAACTAAAAACCCCCCCACTAGAAATAGGTTTCGCAGTAGCGCGAACAGTATGCTTTAACTAATTTTATTTCTTTTATTGTGGTGCAATACTTTTTGTCCAGTTATTTCCATACTGCCACGTGGTGTTTGTTACTTTCTTTATATCTACTTCATATCACTTGATAACATATAACTTACAAATGTACCACGAATAACAAATTCTATTTTTAACTTTGAAATGGAGATCATTATAAAAAAAGACGTTACACATCTTCCTGAAAATATATATTTCATTCATAAATTGAAAATCAAGTAAAAATAAAGATCAAAGAAACATTTAAAGTTTGAAATAAATTTCAACAGACTCCAATATGAAAAATTATATACTGAATAGCTGGATAATTTTCTTTTTAAAAATTTAAAACAAACTTCGTAAATTTGGAGGTTGTACTACGGATAAATACAATTTTGTTAACATTCAAATGGAGTGTACAATTATATAGGATTTTCCAGTAATATTGACATTATTTGCTGTCTTATTGGCGAATTTTAGTGCGAGTTAATTTAATTGGCGAGTATTACCTCAAAAGAAAATTACTTCATACAAGTTTTTAATTCGGGCTTAGTGTGCGTTTGAATTTCATTTATATTTATTTTCTTCCCTCCCGTTGCCACAGTTTTTCCTTTCAACCCTGTCTTGTGTCCTAGTTCTTGCATCGTTCAAGGGGACGTCCCTTCTCTCTACTGCTTTTTTAATTTTATCTCTTCATTCTTTCCTTGTTCTTCCTCGAAATCTTCTTTTAGAAACCTTGCTTCATATACATTTTTCGTGTTCCTACTTGCGTCCATTCTTTGAATATGACCATACCATCTCAGTTAGCTTTGCTCTATAATTTCTTCTACTGGTTTTTTGTTTTTATTAATGTTTATTTAGTGACGCTTCAATAACATGATTTTTAGCGTCAGTTATTGGTTATTACATTTATTATATTACATATATAATATATTTTTGTTACTTATATACATTTCATTTATATTTCATTTGTGAGTTTTTCTTCATTTAGGAAGTTGAGCAAGTATTGTTGTTCTGGAGTGCTTCTTTAATGGCGCTTGGTATCTTGTGTTTATTTCGTGCAATATTTAGGACAGTCTATTATTATGTGTTCCACTGTTAGAGGTGTATTGTACTGTGTGCAGATTTTGGGTTCAATTCGTGCAAGTAGGTGTTCGTCTGTGATTTTAGTGTGCCCAATTCTCAGGCTAGTGAGCAGTTTGTTGTTTCCTGTTTCTGTCCAAGTTCCATATATTTGTGTGTTCTTTAACTTGACGCAGTTTATTGTTGGAGACCTTTATCCATAAACAGTTTTGATGTATTTTCGCCTTTTCTCTAATTATTTTTTTGAAGTCTTTTGCGGGTGTTGTGATGTTCCTGAGTGGGGCGTTTTTGTTGTTTTTCGCAGTGCTGTCTGCGAGATCATTGCCTGGAATACCAGCGTGACTGGGAATCCAAATAATTGTTAAGTTGACGTCTCGTGTGGATTTAGTATGGTGGACCATTTCTTGGATTGTTCTCACACTTTCCAATCTCCTTTTTAGATTTTGTATCTCGGTTGCTGCTACTAGGGAATCAGTGCATATGGCAAAATGGGTATTTGCGGCAGATGGTAGTGCATATTTAACAGCCTCATATATGCTTCAATTGGGTTTGTTTCCAGTTCTTCTCTAAACTTCACGTTTCTTATTTGGTCTAATTTTGTCTTTCCAT
The DNA here is from genome assembly GCA_963971575.1 of Liopterus haemorrhoidalis. Classification (NCBI taxonomy): domain Eukaryota; kingdom Metazoa; phylum Arthropoda; class Insecta; order Coleoptera; family Dytiscidae; genus Liopterus; species Liopterus haemorrhoidalis. The sequence goes on from OZ020615.1 coordinate 7,907,632, forward strand.
TGATCTTTCGTAGGAACCTCTTTACGCTGTTTCTTATTCTGCTTCTAAGTTTTTCCGATGTTGGCCAAGCCTCTGACCTATATTTTAATACTGGAATGACCAGCTTCTTAAAGACTTAGACTTTGCCCTCTGTCGGAATTTCCTGTTTCGCTAAGAAGGAAGTTTTAATTCTATAATATAGCCTACCAGCAGTACCAAATCTCCGTTATTTTCCGGTCTATTTTGGCGTCCGATGAATATACAGAACCCAGATATTTAAACTTTAATTTTCAAAGTTATCCATTTATAAAGTTGTCTATGTAGTTTCTTAAATAAATTAATGTTAGTTAATTCTGAATTTATTTCATTATGCAGTATTGGATTTTTATATAAATATGTAGGATTTTCCTCAGTAACGTAGGCAGGTAGGGCTTAAGAGGTGTTCCCTCCATGAAGTCGTTTACATCTTTTTAGTTATCACTTCAATTCATCCTACTGTTTTTTGTCATCACTTTATTTCGCCCTCTTCAATAGTTTTTTTTTTTGCTAATTTTTTCTTAGATCTATTTTTAACGCCGCTCCCCATAAAGCCATTCTTACAGTGCCACATGTTCTCCTTAAATTAATTAAAATTTAAGTGTACATGACAATTGCGGTATATGTAAATTAGAGTTGGTTCAAAATTTTATCATCCATTGGCTCCTCAACTTTCCATTGACACAGAATCCCATGCTTTATCCCACGCGGCTAATAGCTGGCGTTCAGAGCAAAACGGTGCCCTTTTAGTTGTTTTTTGACGTAGGCGAATAATCCAAAATTGTATGGCGCAAGATCTGGACTATACGGAGGATGTCCCAGGAATTGTAATCTTGAATTTTCCAAAAAATCTTGTGTAACATGAGTTCGATGCAGCGGCACAGTAAAAATATTTCGAAAATGCAATTTATCGCGAAGAATTGTATGTAAAGTTGGCCCGTTAACTTCTTGCCGCCATTGCCTCCTACACATCCTGAGCACAGGTTCTTACTGGTCACCCTAATCTACTTCTGCTTCCGCAGAAATCTACTCCCAAATCTTCTTGGGCCATCGGGCATCCTGCATACGCTGAAGGTACCACAAGAGCTGTTTGTTCTCCATCAATTCTATGATGGTGTTTTCAACGATCATAGTTGCTCTTATGGTATCATTACGAATGTGCTCAAGTTTGGACATACCGTAATTCCTCCAAAAGTCTATTTCCACTGTGCTCAATCGGGATTTATTTCTTTCGTCAGCTCTCATGTTTCTAAACCAAAGGTAGAGACACTTTCGACAATAGTCTTGTAGATAAACGTTTTTGTCTTTTTGGTTATATTGTCGTTCCATAATGCCAGGTTTAATTGCCTAATTACATGATTTCCTTGCTCTATTTTGTAATTGATATTATCCTCACTCTTCCCTCTATTTGATAGAGTGACGCCTAGGTATTTGAATGCAGTTTCTGAGGATGTCATTATCTGTTTAGCGGTCTCTACCCTTCTCACCGACAACGAGGTACACAATCTTCTGTGAATTCATTTCTAAACCCCATTCTTTATATTCCTATCTTAGCTTCCTCACCATATAGCTGAAATCATCTTCGTCTTCAGCTGCATTTTCCAGAATTATTACTTCTGTTAAATGCGCAGCCCAGACGGAGACATTGACCAGGTTTCTGCTCTGAGGAGCATGTTCTCGACGATCGTAAGGCAGGACTTACGATCTGGATAAAAAACGCGTAATAAAGCGAATGGACTTTATTGGGTGCAATCTCACATGACTGTAGAATGCTGGAGATGCTATTGGATATATACAGGTTGATGGACTTACTTAGTGGTTGACACGTCACGTAACAAAGGACCCTTTGGGATGTTGTAGGCTTCGAAATACACCAGGTCTGGAATGGAGAGTTTGACATAGATGGTTTGAATGTTATTCGGTAACTAAACTAAAAATAATGTTGGAATGAGAACTCCCCCACATAAATATTAATAATTCGCACGACTGGCGCAACAACTTCCTTAGGTCGCCCAGAACGTAGACCATTGTCTAATTCAAAATTACCATTTTGAAAAATAGTATACCACCGCTCAATAGTCCTTAAGGATGGACAATCATAATGAAATACACCAAACATTTCTTTATTTAATCTTAAGTTATTTAACTACTAGGGGCCTCAGCCCGGTTACGCCGGTCTTCTCCCCTACGTTGTTAAAACTCGTCGCTTCGCGACTCGTTTTAATGTAATAAGGCATTTTGTCGCACTCGTCGATTATAAAACTCGTCGCTATTAAAAATTAAATTAAATTAAAAAAATTAAAAAATAGCGGTAAAAATCTTTTTTTAACACTATTTTATGGAAATTCCCCCTGCAAAAGTCTTAAGTTTTATCGTTAATTCACCTTAAATACTTAATTAGTTTTCTTCTGTCAAGAAATACGTTCAAAATGTGAAATCTCGTCACATTTTAAATTGAAAAAAAATTGACAGCTGTCACCTTTTGAAATCTTGTAAGCATATTTTTGTCTCAAAATGATCCAATAATGGCCAAGATCCTTTGAAAAATATTTTCCGATGCTTCAAAATATTATCTCGCACGTCAAAAAATCTTTCTTGAACCATTATCACCACTTAACACTTTCATTAACCCTGAAATTTTTAATATATATAAATCTTTTTTTAACACTATTTTCTGGAAATTCGACCTGCAAATGTCTTAAACTTTATTGTTACTTCACCTTAAATCCTTAATTAGTATTCTTCTGTCAAGAAACACGTTCAAAATGTGAAATCTCGTCCCATTTTAAAATGCAAACAATTTGACAACTGTCTCCTTTTGAAACCTTGTAAGCATATTTTTGCCTCAAAATGCTCATATAATGGCCCAGATTCTTTGAAAAATGTTTTCTGATACCTCAAAATATTATCTCGCACGTCCAAAAAGCTATCCTGAACCATTATTACCATTTAACACTTTGATTCTCGCCGTAAATATTCTGGACCGGCCGTCTTGTATTAAGAATATTTTTGAATTATCGTTTGATAAAACCTGTCCGTGCCGATCAATGGTGACTTTGATTCGACACGGTTTCGAGGAAAAAATGCATGATTTTTATCAATAAAAATTAGTCAGTACCCCCTGTCGAAATAAAATTAAGCGTAAGCACTAAAAATATATCACCCGGATAAGACGGCGGTTCATTTTCCTCTCTCCGCGATACCGGAAAAATGAAGATACACCAGAAGTTGAATAGAACATACATATCAACACTTGTACAATATAATAGTAGATGTTAAAAAAATTACAAAATAATTGTCCAACAATCTTGTCGCGACATGGACAGTATTTTTTCAATTTTATTTAACAAAATCTCAACACAGACAGAAGGTAAAAAATAAAATTGTTGTCTTTATATGAAAGATTGTTTAGATTGGTATACACTCGATATCGCTAGGTTTGTTTATATTAGCGCACGATAAAATTTTCTTGACGCCCTAAGTATAAAATTATGTTCACATAGGTAATATGTTTTTCCACTAAAAATAAAAAGAAAAATATTAAATCTAACTGCTGTTTTACAGAAAGATTGGGGTAGAGCCAAACATTTTACACACGAGCAACGTGAGCAAATTTAAAAAATGCTAGAGTCTGTTAAAATGTATAAATTCATTCAAAATACGTTGGTCTCTTTTGACAAAATGATTTATAATACCAAAATAATGGATAAAAAAACACATAGCGGAAAAATACAGTTCATAAAATCATTAGATGTGCAAAATTAAAACATTTTAAACGTAGATTCTTCCAATTATTGCTGCTTCGGCAAGCTGAGCCGCAGTAAGGGGGGCGGAGGGGGCGACTTCCTTACTGCGGCTGTATCTGCAAGTATGAGATATAAAAGTAAATCTAAAAGTCAGGAAATAATGATTTTTTTTATTAAATTAGGTAAAAAAACGGATAAAATCTTCCAATTATTATTTGAACTACAAGAATGAGGCCTATAAAAATAAATTTAAAAGCGGGAGAAGACTAAGGAAATTTTCTTTATTAAATGAGAGACAGATAAATAAGGAATATTATTCACTAACGAACAACAATCTTGGTCAGAAGCTAAATGGTGCAACATTCTATAGCCAGATGAAGCCAATATAATTTAATACCATGAGTATAAAAAGAAATTACATAAGGGTTGGGTATGGAAAAATAAAATAATGACTACTGCAAGCTTTATATAACAATTGACTTAGGCACATATTTAGGCACAGCCTTTGTAATCATTAAAATAGATTTCACAGAAAAATAAACACAAAAATCTAAAGAGGCTGTACAAAGTGACCACCGTTTTCCTGTGAACTCGTCTTTTCATACTATTAAAAGCATTTATTGAGGAGTTATATTGGCACCCTGTTTGGTAATTCTGTTTTGCAGTTTCTAGATATTGTTAATGGGGTCTTGTATACATTATTTTTCAGATAAGGGAATATAAAGTAATCTAAAATAGTCAAGTCTGGTGATCTAGATGGAAATTCTGGATTTGAACGTAAACTAATTATTCGATCGTTAAAAAATTCACGTTAATTGATGGTCTCTTGAGCGGTGTGGGCAGTCGCGCCATCCTGTTGGAAGTAGCCTTGCTGGAGCTCATCCTCATGAAGCTGATTAATAAATTCACGTACAATATTCCGGTATCTCTGAGCAGTAACAGTTTCTAGCAAAAATATGAGTCCGATAATACATCTTAGAGACACAGCAATCCAAACATTAACTTTTAACGGGTGAAGGGGAGTTTTGCGAAAAGTATAATGATTTTGAGCAATCAATAACCTCATATTTTGTCAATTAATGTACCCCGAAAGGGTGAACCAGGCATCGTCAGAAAAAAAGGCAACTTGGAAATGCTTGCAAGAACAACTAAAACAAAAGAAAACATAATTAAGTTGATTTATTAATACGTCACTGGGAACACAGAATTGCCACTATTTTCCTATTGTTAGTTTTGACTGGATACGTAATCCATTGGTGGAATTATCATCCAATCCTAATAAATTATAATTAAACTATAAAGAATGCAAGGAGCATTCTAATGAAAATTCACAGTATTTCATTCCCAACTTACGGTCATTGCGAATTTCTATTAGAATCCTTTTGGATATTGATTCAGAAGGAGAGATTGAAGTCGGTAGAATATGAAATGCGACTATTGTGCCGCCCTAAGTAAGGTAGGGTGGCCAGACAGTCACACAAATGGTCCTCGCGGCGGACGCCTCGAAAGACCATCAGCAGAAGGCTAGAATATAGAAATGAAACAGAGGTTATGTGACACGAACGCACCGAGTTGAGTCGCAGAGGAAGACACGGACGACCTAGAGGAAAGGAGAGGGGATAAAAAACTCGTCTGCTCCTAGCGGCTGCTCTAGGAGACTAACACAAAGGAAATGGTAGCCCTAGCTGGGGTGTAGACGGGTAAAATCCTAGGCCCACAAGTAATGGCTTTGGAGGAACCAAACCTAGAAATCCCACGACGTCTCTGAAAACCCTAGAAATGCGACAAACGATGCGGAAAACGTTGCTCAACACAGTGGACGTATCACATAAATAAATACAGTGCCACAAAAATACAATATACAATAATAAACTGATAATAACAAAATTAATAATAAATACAAAATTACAGATGTTAAATTTAAATTAAATCAGCACAAGTGATCAAGAGATCAGCGTGTGTGAACAAAAAATACAATATTACAATAAAAATAGAAGTTACAAAAAAAAATATATATATTAAATCAACAATGAATTTAGTGGATGTAAAATTGGAATGGACTACATTAATGCTTCCCTAATAAATATTTAGAATATTTATTTCCAATCTTACAAATGTGTCACTGGTGTCCCAAAAAGCAGGTTCCTGGGTACTCGGAATAGATCCTTGAATGTGGAGATACACACAAATAATTAAAGTGATAACACAACAGGTGTAGAATCACTTAACCGCGTTAGAGACGCGAATTTTAAGATTAGAAACTGTAAAATATATATTTTCGTCAGGCGAACTATATTCTTACTAGCGGACTACTCTCTGAACAGGTCAGTAACGAGTGGATTAGTGAGTTAGATAATGTTAGAACTCGCAAGGGCGGATCTCAACATTTTATAAAAACACCAAAAAGTTTTTGATGTTTTTAAATTAAATTATGTAAATAAATTAAATATTAATAGCGGCCTTACGGGCACAACAACTATGTTTGTCCAAAATACGCCCATATATAAAGGAATTATGTAAAAAATTACATCAAGTATCACTTTATTTTTGTGTATCTTTTGTTCTCACTTAAAGAATATATTTTTAACTAAAAAAACATATTTTCCTAAGATAAATAAAATTTACATAATCGATTTGGGGTACCTTCACATTAAAAAGTTTGAGAAGCACTGCTCTAGTATAACAAAATTTGTTTCTTGTGCTATAAATCATGTCCAATTATTTTGTATTTTCAACTGTAATTGTTTCCATTTGTATTATATTTAAATGTTTTAGTTCCAGGGCGAGCAAAGTATTAAGGACTGGCTGACCTCTTCAACCGGAAGATGAACGGCTGACCGGAAGGAGAGAGAAGGTTGATAACGTCCTCCATCGCGTTTCAGCCCAGAATACAACCTTTTCCTCTCTTTGCTTTCTGTAATAATTAATATATCATTAAGTATTTCATTTACAAGTATTACCTTATATCATTAATGTGCAAATAATAATGTGAGTTATTTGTTGAAGATATTAAAATATTTATGTATATTTCAACAATAAAAAGTCCCTCACGTGTAGAATTTGTCTTTTAATAACAACAATAATAATAAAAACAATAGGATCCCAAAGTGCTGCAAAAGATATAAAAGGTAAGTAATAATTTTTTTAAAGTTCTTTGACGCCGAGTAGCAATAAAAAGCAATAGACTATATTACTAAATTGTTTGTACTAACACTGCGATAAGTTGAAATACAATTTATTCCGGTTGATTTTAACTATTTTTCAATTACAAATAAAATAACACAATTACATTCCACTATTTTATTTTACTTTACTCGAAACTCAGGGGGTGAAACTCTATTGGCACAATGAAAACCATATTAAGTTCCATAACCCAACACGAATAGCGCCCCAGTCGCTACCAGTCGCTATAGCTACGCGCATGACAGGATGTTGCCTGTTACGCCTTCTGTCATCAGCGTCAAAATCTGTATTTATTGTCAAGATCGTCTTCTGTCATAGCATTAAGCGTTTTTTTAATTATGATATTTTGTACGTAGTTATTCTGTAATTTTGTAATTTCGTTATTCAGTACGGAAAATGGGTGTTAAATGCTTTGTTTTGGGGTGTGATAGTAGTGAATCTACTAGATATCGCTTTCCAAAGTCGAAGACACGTGAGGCTCCGGAATTATATAAAACGTGGATGAGTAACATTGGGAATCCAAAATTTGATGATATTAAGTATTAGTAAATATTATGTTGCATGTTAGTCTACTTCTTAATAAATAATTATTTCTACTAGTTATTTTTTTTCTGTTTCTGTATAATTCCTAACTGCTTGTTCTTAATTGTAAACATAATTAAATGTTATTATTAAATGATACAATTGTTATGATTTATTTTGTCTATTTTTAATATTGTTGTCGTTAATAATATTAAAAGTAGACAAAATAAATCATAACAATTGTTTCATTTAATAAGATTTAATTAAGTTTTTGCAAAAGTATTTTAGTATTTTTGCAAAATAAATTATTTTGAAGCGATTTTTGCCAAAATTGTGCAAAAAATTTTTTGTCCCACACCCTGTAGCCCAGATGGTTTAAACTAAAAATCTGAAAAAATTCTAAGTAATGTACATTGGTGTGAACCGGAATAGTTCAACAGGAATTTTTGATCAGATTAGGTTTTTGGAAAAAAACGCATTTTTTGTGATTTTTGGCTAATAATGTACACAACTTAACTAACTTTGTAACAAGCAACACTCTAACGTGTGTGCTGGTCTAGTGGTATTTGACGCTGACTTTTCACCCATGTAAAACGATCCGATAAGGGATCGAACCCTGGAGAAGAGACTATATATATATATATATTTTTTTAATTTCAATATTGTTTTAATTATTTTTTCATAATTCTAATTATATTTTGGCAAATGTTGCATTTAATTTTTAAAAGCGTAAATTTAATAGCCAGTGGAAATTGTTTAAATTATAATTTAATTCTGTTTCAATGTACACGAAATCAGAGGGGCGGAACTTATAACAACCAATGGAAGCCATAGGCGCAATTTTTAAAATTCTTAATGAACCTTGCTATATAAAAAAAAAATACTGCACATATTTAGAAACCTAAATAATGGTATTAGGCGTTCGAATTAAAATTAACAAAAAAAATATTTTAATATAAAATTTGTTTTCGCATCCAAAATAATCATCATTCACTTACTAAATACCTGCAAAACCCTGAAATGTGTGAAAATTCACACTTCACATCAATTTTTTGTAAATAAGCTTGAGCCCACACCAAGAAAAAATTTTACTTAATACCCCTCTAAAAAAAAATTCTGACCCCTTCCCCCCAGTCAAATATCATGGGTGGGCGCCTACCAGGAGGTCTTAATCTAGTCCTGGCCTCGGTTTGTGCTAACCGTACCCCTATCACACGTTATTTTTATTTATTTTTTTTTTAAATTAATTTTTGGTCTTAGCTACGATGGCCATTAACCAGGATGTCTTTATTTTTATTATGGATACATTAGTAATTTTTACAACAAATACAAACATCCATGCCATCACCGGGATTCGAACCCGAGCCCCCATGGTTAGCAGTCAAATGAGCTGACCACTACGCCATAGCGACCGGCTATCACACGATATTAGATATACAAATATCTATTAGTTTGAATACCGCTGGTGTATTTTTTTGTGGGATTAAAATTCTGTGCAAAAATATCAATAATAACCAAACCAAAATATTTTCAGAACTGAAAAACTAATAGAGTCACGTAATATATAACACGGTGATCCATTTGAAACAGAATTTTTCTGTTGATTTTAATATATTTTCAAAGTAGTTAAAAAAAAATCTAGTTTGAAAATTTAATTCTTTTTAATAGATTCTCTAACTGCATCTTAGATTTAGCTTTAAGTGCTGCATTAGAATTTTAAATCTTGAGTGTTAAATTAGAGAACGGAAAATCATTATTCCCCATCTGCAAACTTCTAACTGGGACAGAGGGGTTAAATTCTCCAATTCTTGAATATTGGCGCTATATGGAAGTCACGTTGCCGTATTATTTCTACGGGTTTGATTGCGAACATTTGTGCAGTTGTATCTTACTTATATTAAGTAAAAGAGATTGTATGAATATGTAAATGAATTTGTATGAAAAACAGAGTTAATGAAAATTGTCAATATGTGTGACATACCGTATAGGTATCCTTTTTTGACTTGCAACATAAAGCTTTCCCATGTTAAATTTTCCAATGCATATTCTATTTCTACTATGAATTTTAGACAAAAACTTATTAATAAAAATTGTTCAGTATTTTTGTTCCAACACATTGTGCCTAATTTTGGATAAAAAGATACCAATTTGTTTGAAAACTTTTGTCTAAAATCAAATTATAAAGGAGATGAAAAAAAAAAATTTTTAGAACAATGTTTATTAGAAAAGAATCATGATATGAAAGTACAACAAGTTTATGAAAAGTTAATTAGTAATTAATTAACAACTATTCAGTTGTGTAACTAAGCACAAATTTTGAGATAAAATACACATTTTCATTTTAAAAAAATCCAGCGTGGACAGTAGTAATGATGTAAGTCTTGATGAGTTTTTTATCCTTTTGCGTGTATTTTTTCTTGTAAACATGTGATCTTGGATTCTTTCCCTGAGATTTTTGAACAGAACGTCGGTATTCTTCTTTTTGTTGTTCTGAGTGTAAATGCGCCTATCTGACAAGCCAAAAATATCTTTAAAGGACTTGCTACACACCTGAACATAGACTTAATTGGAATATAAACAACAGATGACCGATATCTATCTCTTATTTAATGCGGCATCGTCAATTTTACTTAATCTTCTTTGCTTAATGGCCACAATGTTTATCAAACCAAAATAAAGCTATCTTGTTTATTAGATGTCTGCTCCCAATATTCTTTTTGAAGCTTACGGACCTCGGCCTCAGTGAAATTTACAAGTAGTGTGCACAAAGAAAATAAACAAATAGAGAGTAGTACCTATTTACAAAAACAAAGAACTGTTAATAACTCCATGTCAACGACTTTAAATGGAATACGTTTCGCAGGCATTCTGGTGACTGACATATCGACGATGCGCGTGCATTAACTCCTAACGAGATAAACTGCGTTTTGGATAAATCTGAATAAATAACATAAAAATCTATCTAGTGGCAAGTTATCTTAGCCAGAAATTCTTAGTGCTTTATATTTAATACTTTCAATAGTTTCTATAAAATTCAGCTAGTTTCTGTTTTGTATATGGTATATTATTTTCTAATACTTAGTTAAATTTTGGCACACAGTTATTTATGTTAGTATTATTTATTAGAGGTGGAATAAAAGAGCACAAATGAAAGTGAACTGGGTAACGGGGGTCATAATCAACGAAAAACAGATGAAATTGCAAGCAGTACATTTGATTGGAATTCGCAAAACAAAATAAGAGTTGGAAGTGTGCAACTTGACCCCAAAAGAGAGATCCTCTTTCATCTACTTTTGTGGTACCCCAAATTATCGTCCCTCTTCCAATGAAACCTCCTATGTAATGAAAACCAAACTTTTCAGGAGAGAGAAAACTATTTAAAATTCATTATCTTTAAAATGTTGGTTACAATTTTTCTATAATGTTCAAGAAATGTAAAACATAATCTTTTTGTCTGTGAAGTTCGTGAAGTTGAATCCAGGGATACCAAAACATAATTCTTAAATCTTCTATCTCTCAAAATATTATGACATATAGGCAATTCCAAATCTTTAGGCGGAACTAGATTTTGCAATCTAGTTACTTTTATAGTTTGATTCCAGTTTTTGACCTTTTTGATTAAGCTTTGTAAATCATACTTACAATAAACATTTTTAGGTTAAAGTTAATATCATTTTTATTACATTTTGATTTTTTGGGTCATTTTTAATACAAATGTCTTAATTCTAAAATTCTTACATTTTCCAAAAATTTATAAATGTATTATTTATTTTATTTTTCTAATATATGTCACTTAATAATAAATACCAACATGAAAAAAAATTTATGTGAAGTGTGAATTTTGATGATTATTTTGGATGCGAAAACCAATTTTATATTAAAATATTTTTTTTGTTAATTTTAATTCGAACGCCTAATACCATTATTTAGGTTTCTAAATATGTGCAGTATTTTTTTTTATATAGCAAGGTTCATTAAGAATTTCAAAATTGCGCCTATGGCTTCCATTGGTTGTTATAAGTTCCGCCCCTCTGATTTCGTGTACATTGAAACAGAATTAAATTATAATTTAAACAATTTCCACTGGCTATTAAATTTACGCTTTTAAAAATTAAATGCAACATTTGCCAAAATATAATTAGAATTTTGAAAAAATAATTTAAACAATATAGAAATTAAAAAAAAAAAATATTGTCTCTTCTCCAGGGTTCGATCCCTATCGGATCGGGTTACATGGGTGAAAAGTCAGCGTCAAATACCACTAGACCAGCACACACGTTAGAGTGTTGCTTGTTACAAAGCTATAACTTGTGTACATTATTAGCCAAAAATCACAAAAAATGCGTTTTTTTCCAAAAACCTAATCTGATCAAAAATTCCTGTTGAACTATTCCGGTTCACACCAATGTACATTACTTAGAATTCTTTCAGATTTTTAGTTTAAACCATCTGGGCTACAGGGTGTGGGACAAAAAATGTTTTGCACAATTTTGGCAAAAATCGCTTCAAAATAATTTATTTTGCAAAAATAAAAATTTGATCGTTAATCCACGTACCAAGGGCTTTCATTTGATACCCTACTCAGAATTATAAAAAAAATTTTTTTTTTTCGATGACCACATATTTGTTTATATTTTTAGGGGGATATGTTTTTTAGATGTTTTAGTATTTTTCCTATGTGCGGGTCAAAGAGTTGTATAAGCATGCCAAATTTCAACTCTCTAGGTTTAGCCGTTTGGCTACAATTTTTACCGAACAGACAGAGAGACAGACAGACAGACAGACAGACAGACAGACAGACAGACAGACGACAAAATGACGGTATAAGGGTTTTTTGGTCATACCTACAAAACCCTAAAAATGAAATAACCTAGCCAAGCTCTGTTTTAGGGAACAACTTAAAAATACGAAACCCCTATTTAGTTCCGCCTAAACCAAAGAAATTACCTATAAATGTTTCCCGTACTCCAACGAGGACTCAAACCCGAGCCTTTGCAGTCTAAAAACATTTTGTAAAGTCTTATTTTAAACATAATTCTCTATTAGTTCAATAGCTCGTCGCCGAAAATCTCCGGAGAAACTTAATTTCTAAAGATCTGATTTTATTTAAATTTTCTAAGCCAGTTGCATTTAATGTATCATTTAAAGGCGATTAACTTTCGAGCGCATTTTATTAGAGTAGTAATTACAGGATAATAGAGCTAAAGTACACATAGGAAGTTGCTCGATACTGTTATGTTTGCCAAGTTTTGTTTAGCTTGTCCCACAATTCGATCGGCCTCAAGATATTCTATGTACTACATAAATATCTTGTGTTCAACATAATTTATGTTTAAAATAATAATATTATAGTTAAAACTTAGAAATAACTGTGTAATATCTCTACTTAAGCAAATTAGACATATTCTGAACATTTTTACACCGCTGTAAGATTAAGAAACTGGCCAGATGTGGACGTTATACGATAGGGACTGAAATAATAACACTGCCGTAAAACTTAATGTATCTTATAGTCTATCTCAGAAAGAGCGATAGTAATAAAATTTATTATTTGTAAAAAGTTATTGTTTTTTCACACAGAAGCGGCACACAAAATATTAATAGTTCGAAACGAAATATTGTTAAAAAACAACAAAGTGTGCCACATATCTTATATGGGAATACGAACTAGGGTTAAACACAATAGATCATAAAAATTTTACCCTAAAATTATGAAGAAAAATATGGTCACAGGGGTGCGATTAATGATATGATAAATATGGTCACAGGTGTGCGTTTAATAAAATGATAAATAATATAACGTGTTTAAAATGTGCACGCCACTGGTAACTGACTGACAAAAACATTTATTACTATCAGTCTTTCTGAGATAGACTATAATAATACAATAACTTAGTTTTTATTTCACTTGCGTCAAATACAAACAAACCAGTAAGATCAGCATTAAAATTCCGATGGAGTACACGGTAGGTAGTTATAAGATCACCACGACTTCTGAGCAGTGCCGCAACAACATAAATTGGCGCCTGGTGCGTAAAATTATTTGGCGCCCCCCCTCACCCTCACTAATTACATACGCAATTTTAAAAATTTTATGGTAGGGTGACTGCATCAGTAAGGGAACGTTTAAAACATTTACTTACGTTGATTTCTTCACCAAAATGTTATTTAAGATATTTACTTACCATATTTTATATAAAATCCTTAAAATCTTATTGTTTTAATTTGATGCAAGTGAAAATAAAACTTAGAACAATAAAAAACATAACTTTATTCATAAAAATCACAAAATCGCCAGAAAAGGAACACTTACTCCTAATAAAGGAACTATCTTATTACCAGTAAAGAAACATACAAAAATTTATATTATAAAGTCATTTTTTTAACAATAAATGTATAAAAAAATTTAAAAAAAAAACATTCGTTGGTATTATTTTTTGGTTTAGTTTTAACCGTTTTCTCTGGTTTGGTTTAAATTGCAATATTAACGATTATATTAACAAATTATGTTACAAATCTTTTAATAAACTCAAAAATCATGATAATCAACTAATATAAAAAGGGACAAAATATAAACTCTAGGTCAATAAAACACAAAATGAAAAACACCTAAAATGAAACACAAAAGGGCTAAAGAAATATTATATTACATAATTGAATAACAAAATAAATAAAAAAATATATATTTAATGACAAAAAAAAAGGAATATTTGAACAAAAAATAATAAATATTTAGGTATTTTAATAATATATTATATAATCACTTTAACGGAATGGAAAATTAAATAAATTGAACTTTTCTGGCTTTTAACTGTGAAAATTCGTTAATTAAGTCTTCATAATTTAATGACTGCGCTGTAGTATTTTCTATTGATATTAAAGCTAAATTTTACAAGCTCTTGGCCCATTGTAGAACGCAAATAATTTTTTATTAACTTTAATTTACTAAAACTGCGTTAATTCGAAGCAACAATTACAGGGAGTGTTAAAAATATGCGCAGTGCAATGCCAATATTAGGGTACACATCTTTTAAATCGTAAATCTGGATCACTTCTAATAATTGCATTGCAGTAGCAGTTGTACAGTCATCAATTAATGAACTTGCCTGCCATTTGAAACTTTCGATTATGAAATCAAATTTGTGTTAATTATAGTTTATTAATATAAAAGATAATAATAAAAAAAATATATTTGGCCATTCGGCGCCCCTATGAATCCGGCGCCTGGTGCGGCGGCACCTCTCGCACCACCCTTGTTGCGGCACTGCTTCTGAGGTTTTCCAGTTTGGGCAAATTAAGTCTTCGAAGTCTCTCATGATAGGGAAGTCTGTTGAAACCAAATGGTAAGCGCGTAGCACGTCTCTGGACTCTTTCCATAATGTCAATATCTTTTCTAAGACTTGGTGACCAAACAAAAACGGCGAATTCTAGATGTGGGCGAATATATGTGGTGACAATTTTGCGTACTAATACAGAGAGCCTAGACGGCCTAGCAAATGCTCTAGAGATAAGGTACAACACACTATTTGCTTTCTTAACACACTTGATCACATGTGTAGACCATCTTAATTATTGAATGTCCCTCGTAGAACTGTCATTCGAACAAAGTATCCCTTAAATAATTAACTACCAACAAAAATCCTTACTAACCAGAACCAAATATCTGTTTTTTTTTCTCTCTCATATTTACTGAAAATTGTATTAGATTATAGTATATATTTAAGCATCAAGTATACATACAGTATTGGCCATAAAGATTGCAACTTTTAACATCTTTCAATTATTCCAATTTTAATAATAATATTGGAAAATAAATACTCTTAGTTCTATAATTGAATCATATTTTGTCTGTTACATCAATCAATAGTCAAATAATCTGACTTACAGATTAATAATAAATTATTTCTTCATTTTTGCTTGGACAAAAATATTGCAACTTCTTGAATTTTCTTGTTATATGCAGGTTTTGTCCATAAATAATATGTTGTGCACAAGTAATATTTCAGTTTATATTTGTCAATCATGGGTCGTAGTAAAACTGTTTCAAGTGAAATTATAAACTTCATAATTTCTAGTTTTAAAGACGGGCTGCTGCAAAATGTGATTTCACAAAATTTAAATGTTCATAAATCTACTGTGTCGCGAATTATAAAATTATTTCGAGAAGATGGTACGTTTGAAGTTTCAAAAATTCCAGGACGGCCACGAAAAAGTACAAAACGAACTGATAAAAAAATTATTTATTTATCTACCAATAACCCTTTTCTGTCATCGAAGAAAATTTTGGGCCTTTTGTCACAAATGGATCAAGAAAACATCTCAACAAGAACTCTTCGCAGAAGATTAGTTAGTGAGGGTCTTTTTAGTCGCCGTCCTGCTAAAAAACCACTTCTATCCAAAAAGAATGTGAAGGCCCGATTAGAATTTGCTAAAAATCATATTGACTGGACTGTGGATCAATGGAAAAAAGTTATTTTTAGTGATGAATCTAAGTTCAATTTGTTTAAAAGTGATGGTGCAAGTTACGTTAGGAGGCCTGCTAATAAAAGATTAGTTCAAAAATACACCTTGCCAACAGTTAAACATGGCGGAGGTGGTGTGATGGTATGGGGCTGTTTCTCGGGATATGGTATGGGTCCTCTATACCACATTTAAGGAATAATGGATCAATTTAAATATATAGACATCCTTCAAAATGTTATGGAATCTTATTCTGATGAGTTCATGCCTTTAAAACATATTTTTCAGTATGATAATGACACAAAACATTCTTAGAAGTTGGTCAAAAAATGGTTCGAGGATTCAAAAATTAGCGTAATGACTTGGCCGTCACAGTCACCCGATTTAAATCCAATAGAAAACCTTTAGGAGGTTGTCGACAGAAAGATTAGAAACAAAACGCATTCAAATATTGAAGATTTGTTTAAAGCTTTGCAGGGTGCCTGGTCTAATATTGATAATGAAATGATCACGCAATTATTAGAATCAATGCCGAAGATATGTCGGGAAGTTATAAATACTGGTGGTTACTATACAAAATATTAAAAATGATCTGTTAATAACAATGCATTTTCTTAATTAATAAAAAAAAAGATTTTTTAAGAGTAGTTGCTATCTTTATGTCAAGGTAAAAATAATAAATACTATAAAAAAAAAATAGAATTTACTATTAAAATTTAATTTTTTATTATATGTAGAGGATTGTTAAAGGTAAGAATTACATTTTTTTAATTTTAAAAATATTGAATAGAATAAAAATAAAAGAGGATTATCAAAAGTTGCTATCTTTATGACCAATACTGTATGTCGAAAGCTTTCTGAATAGTACAATTTTAAAAAAGAATTTAAAAAATATAACCGCTTATTTTCAACTCGGCTATAAATTATCAAAATAAAAAATGTGAGACAATTTATAGCCAGGTGAAACGTAAATTAAAAATAAAAATAAAAACACCTACAGACTTCCATAATTAATGTGTTAAGAATTCAAAATTTAAACTTTTTTATCTACTTTCAAAATCTAAAATTAAGAAAAATGTTATTGTTTACTTTTTCACAGGATTAATATATTAAAATATGTTTACTTTTTATTATAAAGTAATTCTGAAATGTTTTAACAATAATGTTACATTTATGTCTTGATTATAACTGTAGAAACTTAATAAATATAATAATACCCACTTTCTGATTATGATTATGTACTTTCATAGTTACTGCACGTGAAAGTAATAACTACTGATCTGGAGACCTTACTATAAAGTTATAATTTCAAATAATGTTAATTTAATCCATGCAGTTTCAAACAACAATTTGCTAAATAATACACTTTCATTTCAGTTAATATGGTTTTACATAAATATGTAAGATGACAGCTGTTTAAAACTCTGATGATGTGAACAGTTTTGTTAAGAATAATCACTGTTATTGACAGTAAACCATAAGAGAATTTTGCTCATTAAAGTCTTGCTCTGACATGGCGTCCCCATATTCAACATCTGAAGAAAGAGTGCATGCAAAGACTTAATATCCTAAAAACACTAGCGCACCAGAAATGGGGAGCCCACCGAGAAAATCTATTACAACTATACCAAACACTAATTAGATCCAAAATAGATTACGGTTGTGTCGTCTACAATAACGCCAAACCAAGTGCTCTAAAGACAATAGACGTAATTCAGAACTCCGCAATCCGCATAGCAACAGGAGCACTAAGAACAAGTCCCACAGAAAAAATAAATAGTGAAGCAAACCAGCCACCACTTAAATTCCGTAGAAACCAACTCACCCTATCCTATTTAGCAAACCTAGCCACAAATCCAGATATTCCCACTTTTCAACAAATATTCCACAAAATAAACGACCACATCCTCATAAAAAACGAAATACCATTCAATAAACAAATCCAAGAACACCTGTCTAATATGAACGAAACCTTCCCTCAATTCACCCCACAACAACACAACAAAATACCACCTTGGCTTCTCCAACAACCGAACATCAACCTATCCCTAACCCAATACAATAAGAAAGAAACCCATCCCATGATCATCCTACAATCCTACAATAAAATAATGACAAAATTCAAAAATCACATTGCCATCTTCACTGACGGGGCCAACATTCAAGGTAGTATTGGTGCCGCGCTAGTTACAATAAACGAAATTAAAAAATTCCACCTACCAGATCAAACAAGCGTTTTCACTGCTGAAGCATTTGCTATTCTGCAGGCGAAAAAATACATAAGACTCCACCCAGGCCAAAAGTTCATAATACAGACAGACTCTCTTAGTACTATCACCAGCATACAGCAAACATTCAACAGAAACACCGTAATCCAAAAAATTCAGGACAATCTACACGACTCCATATCAGAAGGGAAAGAAATCACAATCTTATGGGTTCCGTCGCACCAAAACATCCCAGGAAATGAGAGAGCAGACATAGCGGCAAAAGAAGCAATACACGAAGAAATCTACCCCTATCCACCTCAAACATACGACACAAAAAGCCACTACAAAAATAAAACAAAAGAAACATGGTACAACACTCGCATCCACATACACCGAAGCCAACCCCAAAACAACATTACTAGAAGAGAATAGATAGTATTAACCAGGCTAAGAATCGGGCACACTCTATTGACCCACATACACCTGTTCCAACGAGATGACTCCCCAAACTGCCGGACCTGCAACACCAGACTAACAGTAAGGCATATTATAATAGAATGCCCTCAATATCACATGGAAAGAAGCTCCAACCAACTACCAACAGACCCAGACGAAATCCTGTCAAACCAAAATGAAAGCCAGATCATCAAATTCCTAAAAGAAGCCAATTTATTTGATAAAGTATAACATATACTACCATAAAATATAACTACAAATATATCACAAATTATTGTAAAATATATAAATGTAACTAAACAAATAAGTACAATATCAAATGTAAAATAATGTAAACCAATGTCCCGAGGTGCTAATAACCTAGCTGTTGGAGCACCCCTAAATAAACGTATTTAAAAAAAAAAAAGTCTTGCTCTAATGAAGGCACGAAGTATGTTAAATAAAAAATTAAAAAATAGGAATAATTTTGGTATTGTTACCGAAATAATTAATAAAAAATTGATGTGAAGTATGTTCGTTGACGACGGAAACATCGTTGAGCAGTTTCCGAAACGTCCGAAAGAATTTTATATAACTCATGAAGTATTATATCTTTTTGATACTAATACTCAGGTATGGGATTTGGGGGAAAAGAAATTCGGAAAAGATTTCCAAAAAAGAATATTTCTATTCGACGCCTTAATACGGAGTATTAATACGGGGCAGAAATATGGGGCTGGAAAGAATATGAAGAAGTAGAGAGAATTCATGAAACCTTTATCAGGTGGACACTTGGACTAGACAAAAGCACCCCAAGCTACATAATCCTAGAAAACACAAAAAGGGACAAATTAAGGATAAGAACCGGAACAACAGCGGTAAAATACGAAAAGAAAATTAAGGCTAACAACAATCCCATATTACAAGAATGCCGAAAAGATAAAGAAATAAGCCAACGAACCAGCTGGAAAGAAGACAGAAAGAATTATTTCGAAAGAAACAGATATGGTATAGAAGAGACAAGAAGAAGACAAGAAGGAGGAGAAGAACTAGAATATATATTAGAGGAAGGAGACAGACAGGTACAGAGACAGGAGCAACAAAACAGAATCCAGTATAATCAGAGATACAAAAAAATACAAGTTCCCTCAGTGCCCCTATACCTCGCCAAGCCAAAAGGAAAAAATCTGAAGACCATCGATAGATTCCGGGGTGGTAATGAAGAACGGGCTAACTTCTTCTGGAGAACTGAAGGTGAAAGGACATGCAGAACATGCGGGGAAACCACCGAGACGATAGAACACCTACTGTCCTGCAATGGAGTGGGAGAGGAACGAAGGGATATACACAGAGCGTTGGAAGGGGCAGGTAGTGGCTATCTGTGCATGAAGGAGGTCATCCAAAGAAGAGAGGTGTTAAAGGAGAGAAACAAGATAATACTAGGAAGCGCAGTCCAATGAGCCAGAATACGTTTTTGTTTTGAATATTTGAATTATGTTTAATTTTGATGTAATTGTTGTTAATTTGTTAGAAATTTATTATTATTTACCAGGTCTACAAGTATGAAATGCGGATTTTTTCAAACTTGCTGCGCAAATATAGTGTATAGTTCAAAGTTTAAACACATATGGCGTTTTGTTAAGTTATCATTAAGTGTCAAATGCGTATAGGTTATAATTTGAAAAGTGATCATATAGTTTTATTTTACTGTGTTAAAAATGTCAAATTTTGTGCCAAATAAAAAGCGTTCGCGGACAGTACTACTGTTTTGTTTTCATTTGAAAAAAACTGCTGCTGAATCATACCGACTGCTTCGAGAAGCTTATGGTGAATATGTTCCATCGCAATATACGTGTGAACGATGGTTTCGGCGTTTCGATGGAAAACCTCCAAAAAATATGAAGATACAAAATTGGAAACATTGCTACAGGAAGACGATAGTCAATCACAAAAACAACTAGCAGAGCAGTTAGGCGTTAGTCAACAAGCTGTTTCCAATCGCCTACGAGAGATGGGTAAGATCCAGAAAGTCGGCAGATGGGTTCCACATGCATTAAATGAGAGGCAGATGGAAAAACGCAAAAACACTTATGAAATTTTGCTTGCACGATACAAAAGAAAGTCTTTTTTGCATCGTATCAGTACTGGCGATGAAAAATGGATTTATTTTGAAAATCCCAAACGCAAAAAATCATGGGTGAACCCAGGCTCACCATCTACATCAACTGCAAGACCGAATCGCTTTGGCAAAAAACAATGCTCTGTACTTGGTGGGACCAAAAGGGTGTGGTCTATTATGAATTATTAAAACCTAGTGAAACAGTTAATACCCAACGCTACCAACAACAACTGATCGAATTAAACCATTCGCTGTTTTAAGAACGACCAGAATACGAAAGAAGACAGCACAAGGTAATCTTTCTTCACGATAACGCTTCATCACATAAGGCAAAAGCAGTTTGCAACACATTGGAGGCACTCAGTGGGAAGTGCTACCCCATGCCGCTTAATCACCAGACTTGGCCCCTTCAGATTACCACTTGTTCGCATCGATGGGTCATGCACTTGCCGAGCAGCACTTTTGTTCATATGAAAATGTGAAAGAATTGCTAGGATGAATAGTTTGCGGGGAAAGAGGAAGAGTTCTACTGTCGAGGTATTCACAAATTGCCTGAAAGATGGGAAAAATGTATAACTTCTAATGGAGCATACTTTAAATAAATAAACTTTTATTGTTCTTTTGAGTTTAATGTGTTTAAAAAAAAAAAAAAACGCATTTCATACTTGTAGACCTGGTATATTATTATTATTATGTGTATCACACAAATGGTATTTTGTGAAAATTAAGGTATAAATTCAAGGCAGCATGAATAAACGATTATCTATCTATCTATCTACTCATTATATTGTACTATTCCAGCCTAGTACTATCAACAACGGCAAACGTCCAAAATAACGGTGTCCGCAATACAGATCTTGATGTCTTAGGGGTGAACGATTGAGAAAAATCCATAGCAGACTGGTCCAAATGGAAATGAATTTTACTGGCAGCCAAAACCCTCAAGAAGTTTTAGCGGAAGTTAGTTAATTATGTAGGAAATACTGGTTCAAATTGACATAAAAACCAATTTACAATGTATTATCATCAAAGCTAAAATATATAAATTATTAACTTTAATTTATCCAAATTTAATACTTGCTTTTAAACCATATATTTTACATTTTGCATATGTTTTGCTTTATTTGTTATGCACATTTGAAAGTTTCATGAAACTAGGAAACTGGAAACCGCATACACATACTGCATACAAACCTAGCTATAATATAATGTGTAAGATATATGGCCCTGTCTTATTGAATGCATTTCTCAAATACAAACTTGCAAATCAAATTTTAAAATATCTTAGATGCTCAATGCTGTGTTCAAGAAGAGACTGACATCACTAAAACTGGTATTTAAAAACAATGTATTTCTAAGTTTTTGGCAATAGAAAAATATAGAGGAAGTGTGCCAGTATCGCACTAGTTTCTAAATCGCACCAACCATATTTTCTTAGAAATCATGTGTTATTTCTACTACAAGGTGTCTCAAAAGAAATTTTATATTTATTTAGCTTACTGCGTGAACGCAACGTATCCGAGGGGCGCGGGGGTTATGTCAATCGGTAGCCTAGCTCCCGAGCGTTTCTCGGGAGCAGACCGCGCGTTATGCGTGCGAGAGTTTTACAAAAAAGGTGATTCGGCGACTGTAGCGCGTAGAAAATTCTGCAGTATTTGAGGTTTTCGCCACTTAAATGATGCGCCAAGCATTCCTCTCATTCGACATTGGGTTAAAAAGTTTGAAGAGACTGGTACAACGCTGGATAAATCAAAATCCGGGCGACCTAGGTCATCAAGAACGGTAGAAAACGTGGAGAATGTTAATCAGTCTGTTCGTGACGTCCCGAACCTTTCAATTCGGAAGCGCGCAAGTGCTTTAAATGTGCATAGATCATCATTACATCGCATTATGCACAAAGACCTAAAGCTGCACCCCTACAAAATTCAATTGGTGCAAGAATTAAAGCCCCAAGATGCCAGTCAGAGGCTTAATTTCGTAAATCAGGTGATTGAGCGATTTTCAACGTTTACCAACATTTTGTTTTCAAATGAAGCTCATTTTCATCTTAATGGCCACGTAAATAAGCAGAACTGCCGCTACTGCAGTGTAACGAATCCGAAACGCAAACATCAAAAACCCCTACATTCGCCTAAAGTGACCGTACGGGCTGCGATGTCGGCGCGAGGAATTATCGGCCCTTACTTTTTTGAAGACGAAAGGGGGCGTGCAGTTACAGTGAATTCAGAGCGTTATGTGGAGATGTTAGACAACTTCTTGGTACCTGAACTGCAAAACTTTCCTGGCTATAACCAAAGAACATGGTTCCAACAGGACGGAGCAACTTCACACACGTCCAATATGTCTCTGCCACGTGTTCGTGAAATTTTCTCAGGCAAATTTATCTCCCGGAGAGGTGACATAATTGGCCTCCACGCAGTCCAGATTTAACCCCTATGGACTTTTTCCTATGGGGTTATCTTAAATCTAAAGTTTACGCCAATAAACCGACTTCACTGGCGCATTTGAAAGAAAATATCCGTCACGAAATGGCAGCCATCCCTGAGTCCACCTGCCGAGACGTCATAAGTAATTTTACTGTTCGATTAAATGAGTGCCGACAACGCGAGGGTCTACATTTAGACGATATTATTTTTAAGAAATAAATCCCCAAAAAGTGTATTTTAATAATTAATAAACATTTTTTCTATATACGGCTTACTTTTTTTTTAATCGATCCACTAAATATAAAATTTCTTTTGAGACACCTTGTACTTACTAATAAAATTTAAATCTAAGGACGCAGTATTCTAGAACATTTCTGTGCTTGTTCAGTTTAATAGACATAGCAGTTGCAGGCGCCGGAAAATGTCTTATGCATTACATGTGAAATTTGATCATTTATTCTAAGTTTCTACAATCTTGATAAGAAGCATTATTTTTTATTAAACTATTTTTAGGGTTTTATAGGTATGACCAAAAAACCTGGTAAAATTTGTAGCCAAACAGCTAAAGCTAGATAGTTGAAATTTGGCATGCTTATACAACTCTTTAACCCGCACATAGCAAAAATACGGAGACAGTGTTTTGTCAAGGACCCAGGTTTTTTTGCAATGCGCCTTGTCACACAGCAATTTCAATAAACGAGTTTTTGGCCAGTAAAAACATTCCTGTGGCTCCTCAGCCTTGACTTTTTCCTCTTCCCAAGATTGAAAAATCACCTCAAGGGACTTCATTTTGGGACACTCGAAAACTTTCAAACGTCCGTAACCGACCAGCTGAAATCTATTCCAGTGTCCGAGTTCCAGCACTGCTATGAGTATTGGAAGAACCGTCTTAAGCGCTGTATGGCTTCCCAAGGAGGTTATTTTGAGGGAGACAATATTGAATTATAATTCTGTTCGAATAAAAAAAATAAAATAAATAAAATCAGTCTGGTTACTTAATTTACATACCTCGTATGCCTTAAGTGAGCAGTCGCCGACCAGCGTAGCGTAGTGGTAACACATGTGCTCTGCGTTGCGAAGGTCTCGGGTTCGAATCCCGTTAAGGCATGGAAATTTTCTCAAAATAAAAATTGTCCGATGTATATCCACATTCATAAACTATTTTTTGCAAAAAGATAATTTCACTACAAAATCACAGTGAAGATGTCAAATGTGTTTTGACACTTACTATCCAGAAAATAAGATATGTATGTCAATTGCGTATGAACACCTACTATCCTGAAAATAAGATAGTAGAGTAAAGCGCGTAGTACTTGCGCTAGTTACTAGCTCTTTTACTCTACCAATGTAAACCCGGCATAAGATTGATGGAGGACAGGAGGACATTAACTGAAAAAGGAGAACTTGTCCTCCTTTTGGATACCATATGATAACACTATTTATGAAGCACTAACAGGCACTAACGGATGCCCGATGAATTTTCGTTAGTACTTTCAGTGACCAGCTATCGTCAAGTCCAAAAACTTACACAATCCGTAACGGACCGTGATCTTGACATTGTATGTGACAATAAATAAATATGAATAATTAAAAACATAAAGGTTGTGTTAGCACCATTACATAAGTAAGTATTTGGTAATCACTTTCCCCTAAACCAAAGATCAGGGTCAAGAGTAAATAGAGTGAAACAGGTTTGGAATGTTGCTTCTGCTGCTGTGATCTTACAGCTCTTATTAACTATCGGATATATTTATAAGTGTATGTAGGGCAAGTGCATTTAACCGAGCAATAACACTGATAAAAGGAAAAACGTGTCTTATGCTCTTCTATAGATCTCTACTTTACAACATTATATTATAAATACGAACATTTCAATAATGATAGAGTTGTTATAGACCACATTGATGTCTCTCTGGTTTTCGTTCGGTGTCTCCGGTTTCTAGTTTATTACAATAAACTTAAAATAGTCAAAAAAATTATGATAAATGTGAATATACAAACATTTCAGGATTTTGTAATAATATATATTTATTATATTAAATGTTGTACATTTTTACAAAGGTCAATAATGTATTACACAAATTACAAATTGCATCATATGCATTACAATAATATAAAAATATAATTTTAAGAAATCTAATCAGAAAATAAACAGAGACACTTGATAGAACGTAATCTGAACGTAAAGCCTGATCACAGAACCTCATTTAAGTCACCAAAATCATTTCGTAGGTATTCCTCAGAAGAGTAGAAAGCCTTGGCAATTAGATATTGTTTAGTTACTTTTTTGAATCTTACGAAGTTAAGGCTCTTGGTGGCGGATGCTAAAACATTATAGAATTTAATTGCATGATAATTTGCGCTATACCTTGTTTTCCTGAGTCTGGTAAATTCAGGACGAATATCATTCTTGTTTCTTGTTTCTTGTAGGTATGTAATAAGTGTAAGAAGCCAACATAATACTAGATATCTAGGAATATTTGTTAATATTTGTCTAAATTCACATCAAAATAGTTTTTTGATCATCACTTTTATTTTTTTAATTTTTGTTTTTAAACAAAATGTATATAATTTACCAAAAATCCCAGCGTTTGCTTTGTATTCAAGTCTTCATTAGATTAATGAGAAATGTATTGATAAATGGCTTCATTTTATTTAGTTTCAGAAACCAGAGCCGCAGAAAGGGGGGGGGGGCGGAGGGGACGACGGCCCCTAGCGCACTAAGGAAAAGGGCGCCACATTGCAAAGGTGAGGACCTTTTTTTGTTTTGCTCATCATTTGGATTTTGGGAAGTGAGGACCACCTTTTTTTTGCCAAGGACACCAAAACACAGTTTTGCCCCTAGCGCAAGTTTTCCTTACTGCGGCTCTGTCAGAAACGTATTACTCACTATTACCAATGTGTTATTTGATTATAAGTATGTCATTACTATAAATGATTTATTCCTCTTTGATACCTTACAAACAAAAATCTAAAGTAATTCAAACAATATTTTGAATCACAACGTATAGTAGTATAATAAAATAATTAAATATTAGCACAACACTCTACAGCAAGGATGGCCAAGGCGTCAACCGAAAAGCCTATGGAAGTCGCCATAGTGATAAATTCAGAACGTACTTAGATAAAAACATAATAATAAAAAAGTAAAAATTCAAAATTATTCTCTGCAATTAGTTCAGATTTTTTTAAAAATATTTTAAATAGCAACTTATATCTGCAGAAAACACAGCCAAAAAGAATTATTTCAGTTAATATTAAATGCGATGTACATTTAAAATCAATGGCTTCAAATGTGAGCTTCTGGAAATTAATAAGCAGGGATAAATATCGAAATATTTGGAGAGTTGTTGCATATTTCAATGCCTTTTTTATGTGAACGTATTTATGCGAATCAGGATTTTCCGAGCGTATTTATGCGAGATATTATTTATCATGACCATGGAAACGTTACATATAAGTATGAAAAAATAAATATTTAGAAAACATTTCGAAAAATTTTTCAAAATTTTTTCGTGTTATCAAAAATGTCTCAAATAAAAGATGTTAGTTATTGTTTTTATAGCAACTTTTGTTAAATAAATTTTTTCGAAATATTTTTCTGTTGCTAAATATTCCCAAGAATCTTAAAATCGACAAGAATAAACTCCCATTTCTAGTCAACCGATTTTTGCCAAAAGTTGATCAACTCGTACTATTGACGGCAGAAGCTTAAATATGAAGTTTCATAAAAATCCTTTGAGCCGAATTTGCTCTGCACGTGTACACAGACAGACAGACCGACGGACGGATGGACGGACATACGGACAGATGGACAGACGGACAGACGAACAGACGGACAGACAGACTGACAGACATCATGCTAAAAATAGTCAAAACGATATATAGGGACCTCAATTCGAAATGTCAAAATCGGTATAATCAAAATACCTCCCTTATATATGTTGGCGGTCGGTAAAAAGATATTAGCCTACTGAAGGGTACTTATTGATATAATAGATACGTTTAAAGACACTAAACAGAGCGAAATTGAAGATAAGTGAGAGGTCAAATGTCAAATCGTCCAAAGCTTAAATATGCAGTTTCATAAAAATCCTTTTAGCCGAATTTGCTCTGCACGTGTACACAGACAGACAGATGGACGGACTGATGGACAGACGGACGGACATCATGCTAAAAATAGTTAAAACGTTATATAGGGACCTCAATTCGTGGAGATCCATCGAAATCTCGAAATGTCAAAATCGGTATGATCGCAATACCTCCCTTATATATGTTGGCGGTCGGTAAATAAGACACACACTTCCTTTGCCATAAATATAAAATATCCATATAACATTATTCGCCATAATTTAGCTATGAATTAAAAAAATATTTTTGTCAGAAACACAAAAACTCCAACAGTTTCAAAAACGAAATTGATCAAAAATTCCTCTCGTTTGTTTCCAGTATAGCTCAATATACATTATTAAGATTTTTTTCAGATTTTTAATTTAACCTTTGCGTTAAAGGGTGCAGGGCCGTATTTTTTTAGTACTTTTAGAATATTTTAGTGCCGGAGGAACGAAAAACAGATTTACCTTTTTGCCTTATACTTCACCTACCTGTTAAATCTATTGTATTTATATTTTATTTATTAAAATTCTGATCTGTGAAATTGTAACTTGGAATTTTCATTGTTGTATTTTTTAGAAAAACAATAACAGATTTCTACTTTTTTACTTTCTACCAAATGAAGTAAAAGCGTTAAATCACCATTTGATTTCAATTTATAATGTCCATATTATGTTAACTATTATTTAATTATTTATCGATTAATTATCTTTATTTTTTTTTATATATTTTGCTCTTCTAAATGTATTTTATAAAAGAACTATATTATAAAATAGTTTGAAGGTGTAGGAAGAAAATTTCAAAGAGTTCTGAGAATTTTTAATATCTTGCTTGAAGCACTACTTTGTCATTTTATATAGTTAATGAACACTATTTTATAAAAAGAACATTAAATTATATAATAAACACTTTGTATGAAAAATTTTAAAATAAAACTTGATATAAATAGAGCAATAAAACAACAGGGAATTGTTTCTCTGTTGCACCTGCTTTTCGTAAATTTTAAGCATTCCTTAAATCGCAAAAATATCTTGCAACGCAATGTGTTAATATTTTCACCTTCACTCTCTAAAAGCCGTACCATCCGTTTGTCACACCCTGAATTGTAATTCATTGAACAATTTGCGGTGTATTGTTTTGTCAAGTATTAAAATAAAAAAAATTAAAAAGATACTTTTAATACGAGGGTTACCTTATATGTTTTTACAAACGACCACTAACCTCTTGATTAACTGTCCTAATCCACAAGACCTTCAAACACGAGCTAATGACCAATGTTACGTATTCAATCAATGGTGCTTAGAAAACAAACTTCTCTTGAACAACACCAAAACAACCTTCCTAAATTTTCACAGCTTTCAAAATACCCAAATTAGTAGCCCATTAATACGAGTCCCAAACTCATATTCCCTCCAGCAATCCCAACAACTCAAATTTCTTGGACTTATAATCCATCAAAATCTTCGTTGGTCTCCACATATTGATTATATAAATACTAAGTTATCAGGATCATGTTATATGCTTAAAAGGCTCAGGTACTTTATTTCACCTTCAGTATTAAGATCAGTTTATTTTGCGAAATTTCATTCAATTATAAATTATGCTATTATTTTCTGGGGAGCATCAAAAGAAGCTCACAAAATTCTCTTGCAGCAAAAAAAAGCTATTCGAATATTGACATTTACTCCATATAGAACTTCCTGTAGAAATTTATTCAAAGATCTTAAAATATGAACAGTTCCCTCACTTTTTATTTTAGAATGCGCACTATTTGTCAAAAATCATTACAGTAACTTTAATATAAATAGTGATTATCATAATCACAATACAAGGAGTAAATCTAGCTTGAATATTGAGAGGCACCATACTACTTTGTACGAACAAAGTCCTCGTTTTATAGCTGCAAGATTATATAATAAGGTTCCTGATAGCATTAAAAGTATAACCAATGTAAAATTATTCAAAAATATGTTTAAGAAATATCTACTAGAACATACGTTCTATTCAATCTCTGAATATTTAAATTACAAAGCTGATAATGTTAAATTTTGAATTCTGTTAAACAGTAGAATATCTACCTATGTAAACAGTATATTGATTTAACCTCTGTATTTCTATGATCACTAAAACAGGCTCAATAAAATAATAATACTAGATGGCAATATTGAAATGTGTCATTACTATATTCGTAAAATTTGACATATGTTAATGTGAAATCAGTGGCAGCTTATAAATTGACCGAGTAGTTTGTTGACAGTGAGCGTTAAAAAAACAAGTTTATGAAAAAATAGATATTACTCGTGAAGGTTTTCGTTGGATGTTTTTTTTTTACGATTTTAGTAAGGGCCTAACTCAACAACAATGCATAGATTCGGTTCGTTCATATTTTGGTAATGCAGCACCATCAAAAAAGACTGTTTCCAATTGGTTTGCAGAATTTCGTCGTGGTCGTGCGTCAGAGATGAATCTCGTGAAGGTCCACCAAAATCGGTTGTACTTAAAAAACACATCTATGATGTGCGCAAAATGATTGAAGAAAATCGGCATGTCACTTATCGTCAGATAGAGGCTTCCTTTGACATATCTCAGACTGTAATAACACATTAATTACATTCAATTTTGTATGAACATTCAACACAATAATTACATTCAATTTTGCATGAACATTTAGTTGTGAAAAAGATCTGTTCCCGATGGATTCCGCATAATTTAACCAAGCTCAAAAAAATGGTCGTGTTGATTGGTGTAAGGGAATGCTAAAAAAAATTCAATGTAGGCACTACAAAATCCGTATACAACATCGTTAAAGATGACGAAACTTTGATTTATTCATATGAACCGGAAATTAAGCAACAATCCACTGTTCTGGGTCGTCCAAGATGAACCGAAATATTTCGGTTGTACTGGACATGTCGTAACGATTCCTTTAGAGCAGTGGTTCCCGACCTGTGCTCCGCGGAGCCCTAAGTGCTCCGCGTGCACTTCTCAGGGGCTCCGCAGCCGTTCCAGTAAATAAAATAAATAAAAATTGAATAAAAACAAAAGAATTAGAAATAAAAAACAGAATCAATATAAGAAAACTGGAAATTTCATTCTAAAAGAAAATTGGCCAAGTTGTCCGAGTGATTTCTGACTCTAGCCGGTTTATGACTCTATGACTAGATGGAATGTGATCGGCGAGATACATTGCTGTTTGAATAATCTGCGTGTATTTTGATTATTTGCTTCATTTTATAAAAATCTGTCTATCTATCAATATGTGAGCTGTGAAAGAGAAAAGTGAATTTATATTAACTAAAAAATCTCCCCTCTCCCCCGTAACACTATTTTTAAACACCATTAATTTGTAAGACATACGGTAGGCCTTGGGGCTCCGCCATAGAAATTCATTCTAAAAAGGGCCCCGCAAGTAAAAAAGATTGGGAACTACTGCTTTAGAGGATCGGAGAACAGTTAATGCTGAATGGTACACAACAATATGTTTGCCAGAAGTTATGGATAAATCAGGAAAAACAACCAAAAACATCGCATCATTCTTCGTCATGATAATGTAAGCTCCCACACAGCACGTCAAACAATTGATTATTTGGAGAAAAACATCGAATTAATGTCTCATTGCCCGTATTCACCTGATTTATCCCCTAACAACTTTTTTTTGTTCCGAAATGTGAAAAAAAATGCGTAGACAGCGATTTGCATCACATCAAGAAGCTGCTGAAGCCATCGAAAACCAAGTTTTTGAGATACCAACATCAGAGTGGAAAAAATGTTTCGAGAATTGGTTTGAACGTATGCAAAAGTGAATAAATCTTAAGGCGGCGCACAACCCTATAGTTCCCTATAGTTTCTTATACAAAACTAATAATCGGAAATAAAATTAATAACAATCTATATATCAAAATTTGCAGCGAATTTTTATCTATCTAATAGGATATTTTAAATTAAAAAAAACTGTTTTGTAATTGTAATTAAGCAAATTGCATTATAGGCGCCATCTTGTAAACCAATCGACGCATATTTGTGTACGATGCGGCAAATTGTAGCTAAAGCTTCATTATACAAAAAGGATTGTAGCTATTTTGTTCTATTGTAAAAACTACTTATAGTTATTGTACTTGGTAGTCTATATTTGCCGCCATCTTGATTCTGCCGCGGTTCTCAAAATAGTTGCAACGGGTAAAAATGATTTAATTTTTGTGAATAATACGTGTACCAAATGGCATTCCATTATCATCAAGTATAATATTTTTCGACGAGGGTTCTAAACTATAAGTAATCAAGTCGAAAAAAATGTTGACGTATTATTTGAACATTTCTACACAACACTATATAAATATAAAAGTTATTTGAAACCCATAAATAGATTTAAAAAATTACAGAACAATGTTGCTGATGTCAATTATTAAGTTATTGAGCGATAATATTTTTACAATAAATATTTCTACAATTAAAAATATCCTATTAGATAGATAAAAATTCGGTGCAAAATTTGATGTATAGATTGATACTAATTTTATTTTAGTTTGTTAATTTTGTATAAGAAATTGGTAACCTCTAGGGGTTATACGCAGCCTTAAAGGCGAATATTTTGAAAGCAATAAAACATTTTGTTCCAAAAAAAAAAAAAAATTTTCTTTCTTAGTTTTTGTAAAAACTTAAAAGACAGCCCTCGTGTGTGATCACATGAACTTTTGCAACAAACTAATAAATATTTAAAATATCTCAACATGCATCTACCCGTTAAGTGCGAATTTCTGGCTCATTTGCCTAGCATAAATTATAAATTTATTGGCAATTTATTATTAATGAGTTATTATAATGTTAAACACCCCCACCCTCCGTTCTCCGTTCATCTAATAAACAATTATAGTTCACCTATTTTATTTAAATACTTTGTACTTGTTTTAGATTGTTCGATGTTAATATGGTAATATGAAACCTATGTAATTACTATAAACTGAACAGAAGGAAATGCAACAGTTCCTTAAGGAAATATAAGACATTTCTTGCATAGTAATGCTGCCCTAGAGTGACTTTAATTTAGTCCATGTTAAACATGTGCAAAGCTAGATAAGAAGAATTATTGGAGTGCTAAAACAGATGAGAGTATTATATTACTAATAGTGATAGTATGCAGTGTCGGGTTTACAAACTAAATACAAAGGCTTTACGCTAAACATTGATGTGAAATGTGTTTTGTCACATATTTAAAGATTTTGCAGGTATTGTTGACTCAAATAGACCATATTAGTGTGTCACATACATGTGCTGCCATCTGACAGCGGATTCCTTGGGAAGTGTTTGGCTGGTTTAAAATACATGTGACATTACTTTTGTTACCTTAATTTTTTTAATATTTTTAATTTTGGAGCAAAAATATGTATTTTTGATAAGTATATGCTAATATATACAGTCCAGGTACTTTATATTATAGAATAATGATTTTATAAACATATAAATAAGGATTCGAAGATATATTTATAGGCTACGTTTTTAAATAATATGAAAATCGAAGTATTTATTTAATTAAAACTAAGTAATCATTAATATTTGGTTTCAGAATGCATAATGGTGTATTGTTTTGCTCCAAATTGTAACCATTACATCCACATTCTTAATTGCATTTTTTTTTTGTTTATTGCAAATTGACAGAAAATGTGATTTGACAGAAAATGAAAAACAATAATGAATAAAATAAGAACAAACATTCAGCCATTAAAAATTTTTTATTATGTTTTTAATGTCAAAAAAATAACAGACTACCTTAGCCATAAATACAAAAAAAACATTATTAGCCATAATTTAGCCATGAATTAAAAAAAAAATAATTAAATTTGTCAAAAACATAAAAACTGCAATATTTTCCAAAAACGCAATCGGATAAAAAATTCCTCTGGTACGTTTCCGGCTCAGACCAATGTACATTATTTATTATTTTTTCAGATTTTTCGCTTAACTTTCTTGGGTAGAAGAACTTTTTTAGCACATTTTTGGCTAAACTCGTGTTAAAATATAAAATTTAAAAAAAATTATTTGATACCACACAAAAAAAAATTAAATATTTTTTCTATCGACAACACAAAAATATCGACATTTCTTGAAAAACTAACCTGATCAAAAATTCCTGTTAAATTATTCCGATTCCATCAATTGGTTCATTATGGAGATTTTTTTCAGATTTTTAAATCCCATAACATAAAATGATTTTTAAAAAATAAAAAAATTTAAATGCTCGTTTGACAGTTGTGACATCATACTAAAATGATTTATAAGTAGACTTACCATAATATTTGTTTCTCAAACCGGGACAATTTTGATATTTTAAAAAGAAACAGAAAGTAGCGCCTTCTACGCTAAGTACATATGATTAAAAGTGAAAAAACAAAAATTACCTAGTAATAATTTTTAATTACTCTTAATTGAACATAACTTGTTAACATAAGTTATTAATATTTTTCACTAGCGTAAAACTCCTTTAAAAATTATTTGTTATTTTTAATTAGTTGCCTAATCGCCACTTTCAGAGACTGCACTTTTTGTACTGCATGTATAATCGGCACTTTTTAATTTTTACCAAATATCCGGGACAAAATGAGAAACTGGCCGGTACGCCGGGACCATACCTTCAAACCGGGATAGTCCCGGTCACACTGGGACGTATGGTAAGCCTATTTATAAATAATGACTAGAGCCCTGCAAATCCGCGGGTATCCGCGGATTATCCGCGGATATCCGCAACTTTTCTGCGGATGCGGATAAATTATCATTTAAACCATGCGGATGCGGATCGGATGCGGATTAAATGTCATATCCGCTTATCCGCAATATCCGCGTGAACATCTTGAATCGTGAATCTTCGGTTTTTTGTTCGGAGAAACAAGCAATTGTGTTCTGACTACGCAGTCCTCGGTTATTTTCGGTTGTCTGTATATACATGATATTTTGTAGCATTCAATCTCACTTTATGTTATTTTTATTAAGACAATTGTCCATGATCAAGACTGAGTTGAGACAATCAACTTAACTTTCTTTTTATTATTGAATATATTATAGAAAATAATATTTTGGACAAAAGTTTCCTGGTACACTTTCGACGTAATTCTTCCTACCTCTGCTCTAATTCCGGCTTTTAAATCTGATAAAGGTTTTTTTTTTTACATAAAACTGATTAGTAAGTTTTATTTAAATACCAAAATTTACCTACATAATTTTTTGTCGAAAATTTTATTATGTAACCTGCCAATTTTTTTTTTTTTACTACCCGAAGTAAAAAGTCTTGCAGATTCCAAAAATTTGAAAAATGACCCTTGTTGCTATTTGAAAAAGTTGCATTGCCTAACTCATGCGCGAAATGGCGTAAGAGAATTACTTGATCCTAAAAATATGAAGCACCTTCTATCAAGTAACTTTTCTGATTTTTTTAAAATTCAATATGTACATTTATGTAAATTTATAAAAAAAAGCAGCACGCCACTTACTCCCTACGAAAAAGAGCGCTTAGGCCCCCCAAAATTGTTATCTCTCTCTAGATTTAAATAAGTTATTAGCGAATCTAGGCCTTAAAACTTTTGGCGTCCCTTCTTTAGGTTAGATTAGTAATAAATAAGCTGGTAAATCCAAAAATTTTCAGTAACGTTTTAGAGCAGAGATTACCTTAACAGGTGAAATATGTTAGTTCTTTCCAAACTGACAGCAAAACCTGTAGTGCGGATAGTGCGGATATTTTTGCGGATGCGGATCGGATGCGGATTTGTTATTTACAATAGCTGCGGATGCGGATCGGATGCGGATCATGGATGTGCGGATGCGGATCGGATGCGGATACAGAAAAGCTTATCCGCGCAGGGCTCTAGTAATGACCAATAGCAGTGGCACAGTCTGAGGAGCATGAATATTGAACCAAATAATCCTGATGGCGATGAAAACGAATTAATAATTAAGAATGAAATGTTAAACATTGTGCATTCATATGTGATAGCATAACAATAAATTTCATTGTTACGTAGACATGATCGACAAGGAGGTCATATAAATGAGATCGATGCTGTCTTAGATTATGGCTTTGATTTATAAAATCACTAGCATTCTACATAACAATTTCATTTTATTATTATCTTCCTTTCTGTCTTCCTTTCCTTTTGTTCCGACTCATTAACTCCTAACTGATTAGCTCTGAAAAATGTTTCCAATATTTTTGTAACGAGTGATCGTAATGGAGTAGCAAGAGTCAATATTGTAAAACTGTACATTTGCAATATGTTTTATTGAAACCCATTTGTTTGATGTTCAAATAATAATTGCTTTGGAAGTAAGAAAACGTGTTACTAATATAAAGAACTTTAGATGTAGTGAAAGTTTTCAAATAAACTCTATCAAGATGAGTAATATTTTGTTATTTAATGAGAGTTTTATATTAAAAAATAATTACTTTCTTCAGTAATTAATTCATAGCTAGTTTTACAACTGCTAGTAATTTTAGAACAACTTTTAGATAGTACAAGTTATGACGATGAAAGGCGAAATAATGATAAAATTAAATGAAGAGAGAAGAATAATACTCAAGTGGAAACAACGGTGGACTGGCAAGGGCCATTTTTGGCACCCTAGTTCGATTCGACTTGTTTTTAGGGTTTTG
Organism: Liopterus haemorrhoidalis; assembly: GCA_963971575.1. Lineage (NCBI taxonomy): Eukaryota > Metazoa > Arthropoda > Insecta > Coleoptera > Dytiscidae > Liopterus > Liopterus haemorrhoidalis. Next base: position 7,943,496 of record OZ020615.1, read on the forward strand.
TAGGTATGACCAAAAAACCCTTATACCGTCATTTTGTCGTCTGTCTGTCTGTCTGTCTGTCTGTCTGTCTGTCTGTCTGTCTGTCTGTCTGTCTGTCTGTCTGTCTGTCTGTCTGTTCGGTAAAAATTGTAGCCAAACGGCTAAACCTAGAGAGTTGAAAATTGGCATGCTTGTACAACTTTTTGACCCGCACATAGGAAAAATACTAAAACATCTAAAAAACATATCCCCCTAAAAATATAAGCAAAAATGTGCTCATCGAAAAAAAAAAATATTTTTTTAAAATTCTGAGTAGGGTATCAAATGAAAGCCCTTAGTACGTGGATTAACGATCAAAATTTAATTTTATCAAAATAAATTATTTTGAGGCGATTTTTGCCAAAATTGTGCAAAAAAATTTTTGTCCCACACCCTGTAGCCCAGATGGTTTAAACTAAAAATCTGAAAAAATTCTAAGTATTGTATAATGGTGTGAACCGGAATAGTACAACAGGAATTTTTGATCAGATTATGTTTTCGGAAAATAACGCATTTTTTGTGTTTTTTGGTTGACGATGCATACATGTTATACTCTTATAACACACTAAGTTGATAAGCGTTTGGTGGTCTAGTGGCTCAGTTGCTCGACAACCACACAGGATCGTTATTCACTACTCAGGTTCGTTCCTGGCTTGTGGAGTCAATTTTATTTTTTGTTTTTTTTTTTCATATTTATTATGTTTAAATTAATTTGTTAAAATTCTAGTTATATTTTAGCACATTTTGAATTTTATTTTCAAGAGCGTAAATTTAATAACCAATTGGAATTATATTTTCATTCTGTGTCATTTATACGAAGCCAGAGGGGCGGAGCGTATGATTTAAGACAACCAATGAAAGCCATAGGCCCAATTTTCAAAATCTTAATGAACCTTGTTATATATATAAAAAAAAAACTGCACTTATTTAGAAACCTAAATAATGATATTAGGTATTCGAATTAAAATTAACAAAAAAATATTTTAACATAAAATTTGTTTTTATAGCTCTGAGATTAACAGACGATAAATTATTTTAAAAAGATCGTTCATTTTGCCGTAGTTACTACAAAGCAAAATTTGTCCTACACACTCAGCATGCCGCCTTCACTTATTATATACCTGCGAAACCCTGCAATGTGTGAAAATTCACACTTCACATCAATTTTTTGTAGGTATGGCCACCAAAAAAACCCTTATAACGTCACTCATATGTCTGTCTGTCTGTCGGTCTGTCCGGTAGAAATTGTAGCCAAACGGTTGAATATAAAAAGTTGAAATTTGGCATACTTGTGTAAGTTTTTGACCCACATATAGGAAAATTATAGAGTTCAAAAAAATACAGCGCGGGATAAATATAAACAAATATGTATTTAATGGAAGTATAAATATTTTTTTACAATTTTATCCAAAGGGGTATCAAATGAAACCTCTTAATGCGTGGATGCACAAACAAATTTTTATTTTTGATTTTTTTTTTTTATGTAGTTTTTGTCAATATAGCGGCAAAATACTTTTGTCCCCCACCTTATCTCCCAGAGGGGTTGAACTAAAAATCTGAAAAAAATGTCAATAATGTACATTGATGGGAACCGGAATAGTTCAACAGGAATCTTTTATCAAATTGGTTTTTCGCAAAATATTGATTTTTTTGTGTAGTCGAAAGAAAAAAAAATTTTTTTTTTTTTTAATTTGATTGTGTGGTGTCAAAATAAAGCTCTTACGTTACGCATTATTTTTATTTACTTTATTTACTTTTATTTAATACCTCACAATAAATTAAAAAGAAATAAAAAAAAAAAATTGAAAAAAATTATATGATCGAAAATTTCAGTTGTACTAGTCTGGTTCAAGTCAATGTACATTATTCAGTTTTTTTTTCGGCTTTTTAGACCAACCCATCTAAAGTTGTAGAGTAGGGACAACAAATTTTAAGCAAATTTTGATCAAAAAAAAAAATAATAAATAAATAAATAAAATTTTTGACATTTGTAGCATTTGCCTAGTTTGTAAAGAACGAGTTAAATATTTTAACTCGTGTTTTCTGGCTGGACATATTTTCACGTAATTTGGTATGATGATATAGTGAAACCAGGATTTGAACATAAGGCTATGAGGCATCTCAAAATTTTTATTCTAGGGTTCAAACTGTTTATCAAAAAACTTAAAATATCTCCCTTATTATTGACTTAACTGAAAAATGTGTATAATAAAATATATTTGTAATAAGAAAAAAAAAAAAAAACTGTTTTTTCAATATATTTTTACCAACTGCCAACATATATAAGGGACATATTGTGATCATATTTATCGATTTTGACATTTCGAGATTTCGATGGATCTCCACGAAATGAGGTACATAACGTTTTGACTTTTATTAGCATGATGTCTGTAGATCTGTCTGTCTTTCTGTTTGTCTGTCTGTCGGTCTGTGTACACGTGCAGAGCAAATTCGGCTAAAAAGATTTTCATGAAACTTCATATTTAAGCTTTTGACCTCAATGGCAATCAACTTTGGGTAAAAATCGGTTAACTAGAAATGGGAGTTTACTCGTGTCGGTTTTAAGATTTTGGCGAATATTTTACAACAGAGACATATTTCTAAAATATTTATTTAACAAAAAATGCTATAAAAGCAATAACTAACAACTTTTATTTGAGATATTTTTTGATAAATCAGCATAAATTAAACAAGTACTCTGTGATGGCGGTCGGTCCTATGGTGGCCACAGCTGATTTTTATTTGATAGATAAATATTTAAGAAGTTATGGGGGACATTTTGCTTAACAGCAAAATCATATATGACAAAAATAGTTTATAACAAATCTTTTATTTATATGCATTTTTTCATTTAGATGAATATTTGGGGAGTTTTGGGGGGACATCTTAATGCTAAACTTTTGAAATATCTCCCTTATTATTGACTTAACAGCAAAAACGTACTAGTCAAAAGTTGTTTACAATAAGAAATCAATTTTTATTATTTACTTAACATCAACAATATAGGGAAAAATTGCTAAGCGATATGACATCTGGCGGGATTTTAAGCAACTACAGAAATAGACATTCTATCGCGCTTTTTACATTGAGTTATATGGGATCAAAATATATTTTTGCATTTTACTATAGTTTTGTTGCTATTATATGGTTATATTGTTACGTTTTGTGAAGTTTTATGTTATTTTATATTATTTTAAAATCAGTTTTAAATTGTTTTTACTGTGATCAAGTGAAAATAACCTTAAACTAAGGTGAAGACAAGACAAAAATCATGTCGAAGTCGAACTATTATTGCTGTGTACCTGAGTGTAATTCGTGGATTAAAAGAAATCCATTTCAACCTAAAAAAAACCTAACCTAAATATTCTAACTTCCATGGACCTTCCATTTCAACCTAAAAAATTAATAAAAACATACCTAGAATTATTCTTATTTATTATTATTTGATATTATAATATTTCACTGATTACCCTGCATAAAAACACGTATTAATATTTTAGCAAAATTACAATAACCACAAGTTAACACTAAAATTCACGTTATTTCCCATATGATTATATGTAATGAATGTCTATTTTGGAAGTTCCAAGTATGCCGCAACAGCGCTGCGATCTTAAAATATTTTCCCTATATGCAAAAGACTGGTTTAGAATAAAGAAACGATTATATTGTTCCACTTGAGACAGAAATATCACTTATCATTTACGTTACGGCAAAATTGTTCCTTACAAAAACCGTACGGAGTGCGGGTACTTCAGCTAGTTATATTATATGAACAGGGAACAGAAAAGACCCACGGTATATCCGAATCCGCAGTATAAACGACGGCCTAATATCCGGGGAGCAAACTGTACCGAAATTTGGTAAAAGTCGAATTAGAATAATACATTCATCTTCAAACTTTATGGGGATTTAATAACTTCAGAAGTACCTAACAATATCATCAATAATAAATGCTGTTTCGTTTTCATTTCTGGGAAGTAATTGAATTTGTTTACAAATGATTAAGTGAAAACAAAACAATCAGTATTCACATTACAGGTGCATTGTCTTAGCTCCGAATTTTTCATTGGAATCTGGGTTAGCTGCGGTTGTAGTTGGTTGAGCTAGTTAACCATATCACGTTATTGACGGCCACTTTCGACTTTGGTCTCTCATTGTTTCATACTGTCACTCTCTCTTGATCCCTCCAATAGTGCCTCCAATCACCTGGGGTAGACCTGGTGTTTCAGTTTACTCGGGAACTGTTTAGTGCAAGCATCGTCTGTTTGGAATCACGGATGATGCGGCAAAGAGATGAACGGTTCCATCTTGAAAGTGCAAGTGGTTGTGTCATGTTTGGTTATTGTGTGTTCTGGACTTAAAGGTAACAACCATTTTGTGGAATAAAAACGAATTTATCCAGTGTTTCAAATTTCTATTGGGCAAAAATTTTAAATTCAATGGACCATGTTCATAATCTTTTATTAAATCTTAATAGCACTACTAAAACAAGAATTGTAAACGCTACTAAAAATGTTCATAATACAGAATTATTGTTAGTAGTGCTTAATAGAGTCTAGTAAATTGTAATTTAGTAGTACAGATTTAGAAGCACGGAGAGGCTGAATTAAATGACATTGAAATAGTGATGCGTCCATAATACTGACTGATTTTAATCATATAGAGGGTGAATTACAAAATAAAATACTAAGAAAATTTTATAATAAAAAAATAAATTTATTAGAATCATTAATTGAAGAATTAAATTTACAAAAGAGTTAAAATATTAATTAAAATCTCAAATGACGGTATAAAACCGGTATCTTCAAAAGATGGAAAGATTTTAACTGAACTTCAAGTATGTATTGTTTTGTTTTTTATATACACACACCAGCCAATTTAAAGGACCAGACATAAAAATCTAATTATTTTTCCTGTAGTGTACATTGTTGATATCTCTCAGGTAATCTTCTAGTACGATGTTTTTTGGAATAGTGTTCTATCGGGTTGAGGTCAGGGGAGCACGCTGTCCAACCAATTGTTGTTATACCTACTTGATTTAAAAAGTCTGTTACGCGCTGAGCGTGTATTATCCTGCATTAGGGTGAAATTTTGTCCGATATATGGGGCAAAAGGTGCCATGGTCTTGAAGAATATCTCTGATGTACTTATCTGCAGTTAACGCTCCGTTATCAATCACCACTATCTCTGTGCGAGCTCCCAAACATATTCCACCCCACACCGTAATTGAACCTCCACCAAAAGATACAGTAGTAGCAAAATTAAATGGTGCATTTTGTTCTCCTTGGCGTCGATACAATCTTTCCCTACGGTTTAGCTATTCAAAGCATTCAAAGCTATCTAGATATAGGCTACAAAATAATAAAATTAAAAAAATAAAATAAAAAAATTTCAATCTGTTCCTTTAAATTTGCCGGTGTGTGTATTTTGCTAAAGTTTCATATCAAAAAGATATAGGTTAATAGTTAATAACATGAATAATTTGTTGGGTACCATTACATTTTTACTTATAATTCTTTTGAAATATTCATATTTATTGTTAAAAAAATCGATAATTAATCACCCAACGCTGTCAAAGAAACAAGGTTATGTTTGTGTTTTTACCGCGTTAATAGTACAAGCTAGTAACGCATCTTCCATCTCTTTTAACATGTTGTACAGTGCATAATGGCTATCTTTTTCTATCGACAACTGAAAAAGTTGCCAAACGTACTTTTCTATAAGTTAAAAGATTGTAGTATATAGATTATGAACACTACTAATGTTAGAATCATACTTTCTTGTTTTAACAAGTAGCGCTTAATGTCAATATTTACTAAAAGTTTATGAACATGGCCATATAACATTAATTTTCTAGAACAAGAATAAAATTACGTTCTATGTCCTTTTTTAGGGGATTAAAGAGACAGATAAATCATCGATGAATAAAATAGACGTTGTTTCATATTACGAGTTGCTAAAGTTTATTTCATTCAATTAAGCGGAACTAAACGGCAGTTTCGTTTACTTAAGTCGTCACAAAAACCCTTCTCGCCTAGGTTCAATTCTTAGTATTCAATTTTTTATTTACTCTCAAAGGAATTAAATAGACATTGTTTTTGTAATTTAGTTTACTTAAGTCACGAAAACAGTGCTTGCCTAGGTTATGTCATTTTTCATGTTAGCATTTATTATAAAGTGACATTTATTGTAAAATAGTATTTTATTTAACAAGCATATAATAGAGGATATATTTCACGAGGATGCGGTAAACCACCTGAGCAGTAGCAAGTATTAAAATTATGGCTACATATAAAATATCGAAACAAAAAGTGAGAGTGACGGTGATATGAAGTTAGATAAAGTTTAGGAAATTTTAAAGTTGAAAATTAAATAAAACATAATTTCAACATAATGGCAGACCGGAGTCAATCTTTATCTTTAAATAAAAAAAATCAAACTGATCCGACAATATTTGGTTTGAATTCTTCAGCCCAAACAAATGCTTGTATACGTTTCTCTAAACCTGTAATAACTGTTTTAAGCTGTTTTAAGAGGGTAATGTACCTACATTACCCTCTTAATACACAGAAAAAAAATTATAAGTATAAACGTTCATTTTCAGTTTGTTATTTGTTTGTCAATTTTAGTGTTCAAATTTTCATTTAAAAAATGTAAAAAGTTCACTAAATTTAACCAAATCGCCGTGTAAATCTTCATTTATTCAGATAATGTTATTTTTATGAAACATTACTTTTTCACTTGTGTAAACTTGCGTAAAGTGTAAACTTTACATAAATTTAACCAAAAAATAGTGTAAACAATTAACACGAAAAGCGAGGGATTTCATGGTACACTAAAAGTTCATTTTTTAATGTGAACCATTAAGTCCCTTTCATACTACCTTTTTTAGAGTGTACTTACGAATCCCAGAAAAGTGTGAAAATTCACTCTTCACATCATATTTTATTAATTTATTTAATATCATAAAATCTAGATGCGATACAATTTTTTTGAGAACAATATTCGAATTCAGCTTCCCGAAACTAGTTAAAATAATGTTTTGATCTTGTAAATTAGTTAAATTATTAATGAAGGACGTGCATACAAAATGGTATATATAGCAACGATGTTAAGGGCTTTCTGTATGTTTCTCAACTGAGTTCGTGACCCAAAGATGAGTCGTGAACAATAGAGAAACAAGGGTATAAATAACTTAACATGAGTCTAAGGGCGCATAACATCAAGTGAATATTGTAATGTGTATTGAAAAATATTGGGAAATTTCGTTATAATACAGTTATCTCCAAATAACGGGTAGTTTTACATTCTGGTAGGCGACGGTATTGGTTAATTTAAGCAAAAAAAGTATATGAGTCTATTATTATTAAAAAATAATATGATGTCATATTCCGAACGGTATCCTGTACAGCAGGGGTCGGCAACCTTTTTGTCAATAAGGGCGCATAAAACGTGATGAGCAAAAAAAGGTCCTCACCTCCCAAAATCCAAGTGACGAGCAAAAAAAAGGTCCTCACCTCCCAAAATCCAAATGACGAGCAAAAAAAGGTCCTCACCTCCCAAAATCCAAATGACGAGCAAAAAAAGGTCCTCACCTCCCAAAATCCAAGTGACGAGCAAAACAAAAAAAGTCCTCGAGGGGGCGCCTAAAAATCCCACAGAGGGCGCCGTGCTGCAGACCCCTGCTGTATAGCATTTGAATGTACACAATGTTTTCGTGTAATGTTGTTTAAAATAAACTAGGTAATTTTTTCTTGGGATGGGGTTTAGAAGACAAAATTGAAGACCCCTTGTGTGCGTGCCTAGTTTTATATATAGGTTGTATGTTTAGAACGAGGGAAAACACAACGGCACGACAAAATATGTTTTTCGAAAGACAAATGTTGTCAACTAATTTAGTCATTTGCACGACAGAAGATTGAACGAGAAAAGCATGAAATTATAGTCTATCTCAGAAAGATTGATAGTAATAAAATTTATTATTTGTAAAAAGTTATTGTTTTTTCACACAGAAGCGGCCCACAAAATATGAATAGTTCGAAACGAAATATTGTTAAAAACAACCGAGTGTGCCGCACATCTTATATGGGAATACGAACTAGGGTTAAACACAATAGATCATAAAAATTTGACCCTAAAATTTTGAGGAAAAATATGGTGACAGGCGTGCGTTTAATGATATGATAAATATGGTCACAGGCGTGCGTTTAGTAAAATGATAAATAGTAATATAGAAATACACAAAACCAATTTAAACGTGTTTAAAATGTGCACGCCACTGGTAACTGCCTGAAAAAAAGATTTATTACTATCAGTCTTTCAGAGATAGACTATAAATCTGAATAGTGGGACAAACGTACAAAAAAAATTAAAGAATTATTCTCTTGCAGAAAACATAAACAATATACATTATAAGAAAACATATATTTTTAAATATGCACAAATAAATACTAGGCAGAAGCAAACAAACTTATTTTGCTTTTCAATTACTCGAATACTTTAATATATTATATTGAATTCTTTAAATGACAGCGAACATAACCCAACTTTCCATATGACATTAGATTCCACACGGGTTCACTTATTGATGCACTAGGTTTTGTCGTTCACCGGCATATTCTGTCGTTCTACTACAAATTTTTATCATGATTTAATTATTTTGTCGTAACTGGAATAGTCGTGTATTATTATTGTGTACAGTATTAAGGAAATGTAAATAAATACAAATAATTTTATAATGTATTCTTTTTGTGGTAATGCAACAATGCCTATGTGATGAGATATAACAAAGTAACGTCAGTGGCGGACTGGGTCGGCGGGACTCCGGGAGAGTTGACCGTGGAGCTGGCATAAAAATCTTATAAAAATAAATACACAAATATGTAAAATAATTATATAGTATAACACTTTTACAACGTCTAGTAGAACTAAACCAATGTGTCTATTTTGAATTGAAGTTTATGGTTATTTGATCTGTTAGTCGAACAAGTTGATTAGCTTTACAGTGTTTATTACGAAAGACAAATTGTTTTGATATTAATAAGTTATAATAAGCATCTTGCGGGTGATTTATAATTCTTTCAACAATATCTCTTTTAACTACTTTTCTAAGACTGGATAACAAACTAATTGGTCAGTAATTTTTGGGATTTGATGAATCTTATCCCGAACTTTTAGAAAAACTATGATTTTCCCTACTTTCCATGCATAGCAAAAAATTCAAGTGCAAAGTGTAAAAGTTTATTTTCAGTTTGGTTAAAAGTTTAATGTTAAAATCTAGTTTTAAAAAAGTAACAAGTTCACAATTATTAACCAAATTACCGTGTAAATCTTCATTTATTCAGATAGTTTTATTTTTATGAAATATATATACATACATATATATATATATATATATATATATATATATATATATATATATATATATATATATACGAATTTTTTCATGGAAAAATTACACGATATTCTAATATTTTACTTACATAATTTAAAAAATGAAAATATTGAGTTGCGACGATCTCCGTAGGATGGGTCGATTTATTTTCTAGCACTGTAATTTAACTAGTATGTAACTGTAAACTTTATACTAAATTTAACCAAAAAAGACGTGTAAATAATTAACTCGAAAAGCGATGGACTTCATGGTATACTAGGGTGACCAACTGTCCCGGTTTTCCCTGGAGAGTCCTGGTTTAAGTACTGAAAGTCCCGCGTCCCGGGAAGCAGGTACCGAGGACCCGAAATGTCCCAGTTTCAGCAATAACACAATGTTTTGGAATCTTTACAGAAAAATTAAATAATATTATTAAAAAACTAAATATTTTTCATGCTCAATTCCTCATATAACTAGATAAACTCGTTAAAATGTTAAAATGTTGGCCAGGTGTAACTTATTTTCAAAGTATGGGACAATACGAATGTCTACTCTTATTTGGAAATACATTATGGATGAAAATAGAGAAGAAGAATACAGTAGAACCGAAATTTATATGGTATTCCTTCAAAATTGTTTGCCAGTTTTTGAAGAGGCAGTCAGATCAATTCTGTAAAAATTTACTGTGTAGTAAAGTTACTACAAGATAAAATATTATAAAAAGTATAATGACTTTCATTCATGATAGTAACTGACCTTGCTCATAGTAACAGATTTAGTTCCTATGATCATAGTAACTGAGTTACAGAATTGTTCTGTATAAGGAGCTTAGAACAGAACAATCTTACTGCGCCCGAGTTGTTCGATGTTATGTATAGGTTAAGTCAAAAACTTGAAGGGCGAAAAAAGACTCCTTTTTTGGAGAAAAAACTGCAAGAAAAATTGCACAAGATTTTATGATTTTTTATTTTTACCAAAACTATTTAGAATCAAATTTTGATTTTTCCAATTCAAATTACTTACATGCAATAAGATCATTTTTTTTTAAAACAACAAATTTAATACCTATATGATCATATAAAATCTACCGCAAAGAGTTTGAAAATTATAGACACTTTAGAGATGGACAGCCTCTATGATTAATTCATTGATGCAAAGGACATTATCGAAAATCAGCTGTCTTACAAAAATAAGCCTGTAGACAAAATGTGGACTGATATTTTTGAAACTAATGAGTTGGAAGCTAATTCCTACAGTTATAAGAACCTTTTGCTTCTAGTTGGCAAAATTCTCAGTATCCCATGTTCAAACGCATTTGTTGAGAGGAACTTCAGTTTGATGTCTTCTCATTGGACTGACACCAGAATCCATTGAAATTCTGATTTAATAAAGGCTGCAAGTAAATGTTAATTTTAAAATGGATTGCATTGAGTTTTACAATTTTATAAAAGAAAAAAATGATTTATTACAAGCGGCAAGTAGTTCGGAAAAATATTACTGGAAAAGACAATGAAACGTATTTCATTCATTTATAATATGTAATTTCATTGATATGTAACAAAAATTATAAATAAACTAAATTTTTCTCTATGGTTCTTTAAAAAGTTGGTCACCCTATGGTACACTAAAAGTTAATTTTTTAGTGTCCCATGAAGTCCCTTTAACACTAATTTTTACTTGCCCGACCTTAATATATAAGGGGCAAGTATTGTAATCGCGAAAATTTTCGATGTCGAGATTTTGACTGATGACCACGTTTCATGGTCCAGGGAATCCAAAAAACCTATTTTCGAAGTGCCGTCCGTATGTGTGTGTATACACGATAACTCAAGAACGGTTCAACTTAGAGAATTCATTCTGGTACTAAAAAATTCTCCTATTAAATGGGAAGAACCCTATTGTTTTCTATGAAGATCGGTTGACTAGAAATGGGATTTTACTCGTGTCGATTTTTAAGATTTTTGCGAATATTTAGCAACAGAAAAATATTTCGAAAAAATTTATTGAACAAAAGTTACTATAAATGCAATTACTAATAACTTTTATTTGAGACGTTTTTTGATAAAACGAAAAATTTTGAATTTGTTTGTTAAATTATTTAAAATTTTTTCAAGTCTCAATTTTTTCATACTTATACAAGGTGTCTCAAAAGAAATTTTATATTTATTTAGCTTACTGCGTGAACGCGACGTATCCGAGGGACGCGGGGGTTATGTCAATCGGTAGCCTGGCTCTTGGGAATTCAATCGCTATAGAGCGTTTCTCGGGAGCAGACCGCGCGTTATGCGTGCGAGAGTTTTACAAAAACGGTGATTCGGCGACTGTAGCGCGTAGAAAATTCTGCAGTATTCGCCACTTAAATGATGCGCCAAGCATTCCTCTCATTCGACATTGGGTTAAAAAGTTTGAAGAGACTGGTACAACGCTGGACAAATCAAAATCCGGGCGACCTAGGTCATCAAGAACGGTAGAAAACATGGAGAATGTTAATCAGTCTGTTCGTGACGACCCGAACCTTTCAATTCGGAAGCGCGCAAGTGCTTTAAATGTGCATAGATCATCATTACATCGCATTATGCACAAAGACCTAAAGCTGCACCCCTACAAAATTCAATTGGTGCAAGAATTAAAGCTCCAAGATGCCAGTCAGAGGCTTAATTCTCAGGCAAATTGATCTCCCGGAGAGGTGACATAAATTGGCCTCCACGCAGTCCAGATTTAACCCCTATGGACTTTTTCCTATGGGGTTATCTTAAATCTAAAGTTTACGCCAATAAACCGACTTCACTGGCGCATTTAAAAGAAAATATCCGTCACTAAATGGCAGCCATCCCTGAGTCCACCTGCCGAGACGTTATAAGTAATTTTACTGTTCGATTAAATGAGTGCCGAGAACGCGAGGGTCTACAATTAGACGATATTATTTTTAAGAAATAAATCCCCAAAAAGTGTATTTTAATAATTAATAAACATTTTTTCTATATACGGCTTACTTTTTTTTTAATCGATCCACTAAATATAAAATTTCTTTTGAGACACCTGTATGTAACGTTTCCATGGTCATGATAATTAATTCGTAACTAGTAAACCAAGCCTTGGACAAAAATTTGTATAGAACATAATTTGATGTATTTTTGAAGATTTATCTAAATATTTAAAAAAAAAAAAAATATTTAAATTTTTTTTTTATGGGAGGGCAAGTCTAGCGGAGGTTTCCCTTCGCCACTGGTTTTAGAGTGTATATGGAAAATAGGCGTTGAGTAATATAACGTTATCTATTTCTGTAACGTAAACTATTGTTGTTTTTGGTATTTTAAACTAATATTAGTAATTTTTTTTTGTACAATTTGTTTATTTTTGTATAATTTCTGTTATTTAGATTTCGTATGAATTGATTTTTTGCTATCGTTGTTTTGTAAATTATGAATATTTTTTAATTTATAAATTTTTTAAGGAAGTTTCTTTTTTTTTTTTGGGCGATGCACACATTTTCCAGGATCGATTTATATGCCGGCCACTGAATAAGGTGGACAATGTGCTGTAGCGTTAGGCTACTCCTGACACGTTAATGACTACCAGAAGATGACACTTCTGGAGATTTTCAAGAGAAAAAATGTTTTTTTTTTATGACGAGATAAACCGCGGATAAGTGACCGCTGGTAAAGATCCCACGGGTAACGAAGGACTACTGTATATGTTTTAAAGGCAAATAAAATAAGTTCTTATTACTAAAAATTTTGCAACAGTGCCGATGCTTTAAGCGCTCATCCGAGTTCAAGTTCATTTTTTCCGGCCCGTATTTCAGATATTTTTATTTGGTCCACTTCTGAAAAAGGTTGGGGACCCCTGCTCTCATGTGTCTTGAACTCATCAGATCCTCAAGACAGTCATACACAATCTCTATAGACAATAATTTAATTTATTTATTGATTAAAAGTAAAAATATAAATATTGACATAACGTAAATCGTATACTAATAGAACCTTAACAACTCAATCTTAGTTGTGGTTGAAACTTTCTTTAAAACAATGATGATTTCTCTCTCTATTTAAAAATGTTTTTAATAGATGATTTGCAAACATGCCTTTTGCGGGCCGTTTTGCTTGAGTGCACTACGTCATGACTCTTTCTTTCACTGCAGAATGCGGTACAAGCGTGCGGCGATCTCGGCAACCAAGATATGTGGATGGCGCCTTCACTGGACGGATAGTCAATGGAAAGCAGAGCGCTCAGGGGGCATGGCCTTGGCAGGTAACAGCTGATCGCGTACACATATCAATTTTATACACGTATGTATGTATGTTTATAGCACCGTTTAAATATATTTGTAAATATATTTAAACACGCATCTAAAAATAACAAACACGATTTTTTTTCCTTTTATTTGTTGGCTTTAGCTGCTTTGGCTATTAGCCAGGTATAAATACAGAGATTACAATATTTTAAAAATTACTTTTATAATTTGATATTTTCTGCTTTAAGGGGGGGTAGGGTCTGATAACCACATTTTAAGCATATTTTTGTGATTTTTTTTCAAATCTATGGTTAAATTTATTCATTTTCAAACTAAGTACATATATAAAGTATGTTTTGAAGAAGATACAAAAAAAATTTGTAGGCAAAATATGGCGAAATGAGCCAGCTGTGGCAAATCTTCTCAGACTCCGGGAAAAAAATTAGATTTTGCGGTGACCAGCATAACTCGTTACTGGATCATCTGAAATCAAAAATCCAGAAAGGTTTTGTTAGTTTATGAGTTTGCCGAGGTAATGACGTTGAGTTTTTATTTTTAAAAAGATTTTTCAGTTTTTAGCGTTACTTAGAAGACAAAAAAAAAATTAATTCCCCCTAAAAAAACCTAAAAATGAGTATATTTGTGATTGTTAAATAAAAAATAAAACCATGAAAAAAAAATATCTCAACGTCGTTACCTCCACAAACTCATAAACTAACAAAATCTTTTTGGATTTTTGATATCAGATGATCCAGTGACGAGTTATGCTGATCACCGCAAAATCTAATTTTTTTCCCGGAGTCTGAGAAGATTTGCCACAGCTGGCTCATTTCGCCATATTTTGCATTCAAAATTTTTTTGCATCTTCTTCAAAACATACTTTATATATGTACTTACTTTGAAAATGAATAAATTTAACCATAGATTTGAAAAAAAAATCACAAAAATATGCTTAAAATGTGGTTATCAGACCCCCCCCCCTTAATATAGTTATAAATAATTTCATAAATATCTAGAGAGTTAGTAGCAAAAAGCGTCTGAATATTGGTAGGTAAGGATATTTTTTGGACAGCTAAATTGTGTTAGGATTGCGAAAATGAATTCGGCATTCAAACCATAAATGGTTCGAATCGCTGACAAACAAATTATCACACGGACAGAAAGGAGACGAAAATATATTAATTCTATGCAGATGATATGGAGAGAAGGTGTGACAAACACCAATTGAATTGTTTATTTTACGAGGGTTACCTTTTATGTTTTTACAAACGACCACTAGATGGCAATATTGAAATGTGACATTACTATATTCGTAAAATTTGACAGTTGTTATTGTGAAATCAGTGGCAGCTTATAAATTGACCGAGTAGTTTGTTGACAGTGAGCGTTAAAAAAACAAGTTTGTGAAAAATAGGATATTACTCGTGAAGGTTTTTGTTGGATGTTTTTTTATCATTTTAGTAAAGGCCTAACTCAACAACAATGCATAGATTCGCTTTGTTCAACTTTTGGTAATGAAGCACCATCAGAAAAGACTGTTTACAATTGGTGTGCAGAATTTTGTCGTGGTCGTGCGTCTGTCAGTGATGAATCTCCTGAAGGTCGACCAAAATTGGTTGTGATTCAAAACAACATCAATGCTGTAATGCTTGAAGATCGGCATGTGACTAACCCTGAGATAGAGGCATCCTTTGGCATATCGCAGACTGCAATACATTCGATTTTGCATGAACATTTAGCCAGGGTTGGACTGGGATTAAAATGTGTACCGGGAAATCTGGAAGAAGTCGGGCCACTGACCTTTTGATTTTTGAACGGGCCTTTTGATTTTCGGGCCAATTGACCCTTCGGGCCACCGGGAAATTCCTGGTATCCCGCCGGGCCAATCCAACCCTGCATTTAGCTGTGAAAAAGATCTGTTCCAGATGGATTCCGCATAAATTGACCGAAGTTCAAAAAAAGGCTCCTGTTGATTGGTGTAAGAGAATGCTAAGAAAATTCAACCTAGGCACTGCAAAATCCGTATACAACATCGTTACAGGTGACGAAACTTGGTTTTTTACTCATATGAACCGAAAACTGAACAACAATCCACTGTTTGAGTCTTCAAAGATGAACCGAAACCCAGAAAAGTTCCTCCAAGAAAATGATCCTTTAATTTTTGCGGTTGTACTGTGCATGTCGCAACCATTCCTTTAGAGCTGTGGTTCTCAAACTTTTTAGGGTTTTTTACGTGGCGGTCCCGTTAAATTTTTTTTGACGGCTCGCGGTCTCTTTTAAAATTTTAAATTAAAATTAAGAAGGTACAATTAATATATAGGCTACTGTTAATAAAACAATTTTTGAACAATTGTTTATTGAGAAAATGGTACATCCTAGTCATTTAAATTTTAATTACATGGATGCATTTGCCTGAACCAGTTCTTCTATTTTCGGCTTTGTTTTGGACAGTGCAACTCGTATGTTATTTGTCACGTCTAATCTGTTTCGTGATTTTGTTTTGCTGTCAAGTAGTGTGGAAAAAGCCGTCTCACACTCATAGGTGGTTGCAAATGGAACCAGCACTTTTAAAGCCATCTTTGCAACATCGGGATAGTACTGTGCCACTTCAATCCAAAAATCACTACACATTTCACGGAAAACGTGTTTTGCACCTCCATCATTTATCAAATCAATAATCTGTTCTTGCATTAATTTGTCCTCCGAAGGCACATCACTAAGGGAAAGTACAAATGCGTTTTTGATAAACCGATAGTAGTTTTGAAGTCAGGAAAATAATGATAATCTTTGCTAATAATTGATACATGTTATTTCATAGTACAAAAAAATTACTGATTATCAAATACACATTTCAATAAAATGTACATGTAAAATACTATATTATCCATTTGCGGTCCCCCTGAAACCGCTTCGCAGACCTCTAGAGGACCGCAGATCCCAGTTTGAGAACCACTGCTTTAGAATATCGGAGAACAGTTAATGCTGAATGATATAACGCAATTTTTTTGCCAGAATTCATCGACAAAATCAAGAAAAACAACCAAAAACGACGTATAATTCTTCATCATGCAAGCTCCCACACAACACGTCAAACAATTGATTATTTGAAGGAGAAAAACATCGAATTAATGTCAAACAAAAATGCATGGACAGCGATTTTCATCATCTCAAGAAGCTGTTGACGCCTTCGAAAACCATGTTTTTGAGATGCCAACTTCAAAGTGGAAAAGATGTTTCGAGAATTGGTTTGAACGCATGCAAAAGTGTATAAATCTCAAAGGCAAATACAGACGTTTCCGCTTAATTGGGCCACCGCTTAATTGGGGCAGCCGCTTATTTGGGCCAAATCTCAAAGAACAGAAACCAAACCAAGGAACCAACAGTAAATTTACATTTTTAATTGGGACATCATTTCGCTTAATTGGGACAGTAAATTTAAGATCACAGTACATATTATGTTACACATATTCTCAAGAAAAAATATGTACAAAGAATTTAATATTACAGCGTTATTTTATGCAGGAAGGAAATGAAGGGAGCCGCACTGAATACCTGTGCTGATTTTGTAGAAGTGAAATGTTACAAAAACAAAAGACAGACTACACTTGACGCATTTTTGCATTAAATTAAATTGTATGTACCTATTTATTATTTTATTTTGGAATTTATTATTATTTTTTCTTAAAAGTTTATATTTTTTTGTTATATGTAATTTATAGTTTTGTCCAAGAGTTTATAAAGTAAAATTATTGAAAGAAAAATATGCATTGTTTAATTTTATGTGAAATTCGCTTAATTGGGGCAGCCGCTTAATTGGGCCAAAATGTCTAAGTCCCGATGTGTCCCAATTAAGCGGAATCGACTGTATATTGAAAAGCACTAAAACAGTTTATTCTAAAAAAATGTTTTCCTTATTGGTTTTTGTAATAACTTAAAAGATAGCCCTCGTATTTGCGTTTTCCAGAGAGAATACCACTGTTTTGAACCTATACTATCACAAATATGTTTGTAAAAATATTATATATTGTCATATTTATGTAATGTGTTCTAGGTATCGTTGGAACTTCTTCATCCCCAATTTGGTTTTATCGGACACTGGTGTGGAGGAGTATTGATATCGTCAGAATGGCTTCTAACTGCTGCTCATTGCATCAACAAGTAAGTTATCGCTACCAGAGAAAGTAATTACCAGCCCTATCTTTAAACCGCCTACTACTTACCGAAGCTATTCCTTTTGTTTATCTTATTGTAGGCTTTTAAAACAAACAAATTAACAACTAAAAGCTGCATTACTGTGAATTACAAAGATAATGAACCATTACAGTAATAAGTGGTTTCTTGATTTGAAAATGAAAGATTATTAAAAGAATTTCATAGTATGACGACTGTTTGTTTTAAAACACAAAGATTTCAGAAATGTGACGCAGAGCAGAAAGTATAAGATTATTGCTATATTTTTATTTGATACTAACGGGAGTACCCGTGCTTGGCTGCGGCATTTCACTACTTTATTTCCAAGAAAGTAGAACATAATGCTCACAACGTTAAAGTTAAATATATAAAATGGTAGGTATAGTAATTTTGATTACCGTTAGGCAGTGGAGAATAAGAGAATAACTAACCAGCAGTGCCACTCTTGGCAAATTCCACAACTCTCAACATATCTGCATTTCTTTTTACCCTGTGATAAATTCGTTATTATTAATCTTTGATGTATAGTGTTAGATACATTATGATTCTACGTGAAATGGTCTAATTTATTATTCTAAAATAATTGATACATGACTATAAAACACACAGATGTTATGCACCCACAAACTTTATAATACAGAAACTATTACATTTAAAAACAGAAAATTGTCCAATACAAGATATCGCTGCATGATAGGTATATGCCAGTGATTCTCAAACTTTTTTTGTCGCGGTACACTTTTAACAATTTCAAAATTCGGCGGCACACTAACTATAAGATGAGTTTAAAAGAATTTTACTTACCTATTGTTTATAACCTCAAAATTGCATTTAACGATGGCGTGCCCGCTTGAAGTTTCCATATTAGTTGAACAACGTGGAGTGATCCGGTTTTTGCTTTCTAAAGGTGAAAAACCAGCTAAAATCTTTTCTCGAATGATTTTACTATGTTCTTACTAGCATTAGCTAAATAAATAAACTATTATTATTATTATTATTATATAATAAAATAAAATAATATGTACTACAAGTACAATAGAATGTTTATTGATTGATTAATTACAAATTAATTATAAGAATACATTTAATGCGAAATTTGAGCTTGATGTTTTTTGATAATTTCGTTTATTAGTGGCATTATCGTAAAAATGATAATGCCACTCTCATTTCATCATCTACATTTAAAAGATCTTAAAAGATCTACATCGATCTATTTTTCGTTTTTATATTGGTTGATGCTGAAAATCCGAATTCGCACAAATAAAATGTAGAAAATTGTAAGTTTTTTTTTTTTTTTTTTTGGCTATTATGGGATAATCGCATGTAATGTTAGTTCAAAATGAATTAATTGACTTTTTCAATTTTTTTTAAATTAAATCTCGATTATTACAAAGTGAAATTAGTTCTTCCTCTTCATTCAAAGATAATTCATATACAGACGACTTAGATTAGTATTAACAACTATATAACTTGTATCACAGACACTAATAGCCTTTGACGCTGAAGTGTCTATAAACAATAAATAAAAAATATATATATATATACAGACGTATCCGTTATCACAAATGGATTACGAACCCAATCAAATATTTTTATATGTAAATGGTCAATAACAATTTTATGAATAGTTTTATAGGAGTCTTTTGGAACTAACTCAAACTTTTCCAAATTACCTTCCTGTGCTTTGTTCTTCTATAAAGCTATTATTATTATTATTATTATTTTTTGGAATCCCAGCAGTTTATCTGTTGAGTTTAATATATTTTCTTTCGGCCCTTGCATACTTGAATTTATGTTATTAAAAATAACAAAAATATCAGATAAGTAAGCCAGTTTAGGACACCATATTTTATCTTCCAACAAATGAACAAACCGATTATTTTTAACTTGTTCAAAAAATATTTTCATATCGTTTTTTAATTCAAGCACGCGAGATAAAACTTTTCTTGTGGACAACCACCTTACTTCCTTGTGCAATAACAAGGTATCGTATTTAGCTTCCATATCTTGGCATAAATTACTAAATAAGCGACTAACAAATTTATTGTATGCATTTCTAAAATTTGGCGGCACACTTCAAGAATTTCGCGCTACACAAAAGTGCCACCGCACCAGGGCCCTAGTCCAAAAGGGGCCCGAAGAGAGAAGGGGTCCAAATACCATGTGTTCAAAAAGAAATTACATAAGGGTTGGCTGTGGAAAAATAAAATAATGTGTACTGCAAGCTTTAACTGTCAATTAATTAACTGTCATCACTGTTGTTGTCATAAGTTTCTATTGAAAATTCATTTAAGCTACAATTATAATGATTTTTACAATAGAACACAAAACATTTATGATTGAATCATGTTTTCGAAATGGTGTTCGACTGAACGGCGAATGGATTTACAGTGCGATGTCATGTTTAGAGGAATTTCGACTACAATTTCCAGATATTGCTTTCCTTGAATGAGATTTTTAGATCGCACTTAGAAGACTTCGAAGATGTGTTGATTTATTCCAAGATATAGGGAGCATTACTCATAGAGATAGAACTGGAAGGCCAAGAGTTTGTACTCAAAATACAGTTGATGATGTTCGTCAACGTATGAACGAGCAACCCACCACATCACTACGTACTCTGTCGCAAGAAACTTTGGTTTAAGCAGAACTAGATATTGAAATCTACTAACTACTATTACTATATTACCGACTCAGGAATTGGGAATGGAGGGTCATTTATTTATCTGCCAACTCCCCATCCCTACATATATGTATTTATAAACCAACAGTATATTTTAACAGTAAATTATTCTGCAATTTAAAGGAACGTTTATTTGGTTTCGTTAGTCAGGTGTGTAGGTTGCTTTAAAGTTTGTATTTTTTGCTTCTTTGTTTTAATGCATATTCTATTTCCCAACAGTCCAAGTAAACAATTTGTACAGCAAATCCCTCGATTTCTGAAGTGTTAATCTCTGCATAAAATGTTGTGATGAATTATTCACTACTATGTTTTAGATAAATCGAATGTAATTTGCGAATACAAGTGTTGTTAACAACTATTTAATCTCATTGAAATTTGACTTCATCTGTAACATTGTTTCCAAAAGTTCATCACTTTATCTCTAAAAATATTATTTATATTTAGATTTTGAAATCATTTCCTGCATTTGATTATTGAATACCAAAATAAATGATTGAATTTATGTTATATGTTTGACAGTACCGAAATCAGTTTATTTAAAACCAATGAAATATCGAATGGAAGATTTTGTAGTGCTCACCTGTTTTCCATCTTGCTTTTAATTCCCTAATTACACTTCTGATACTATATTTGCCACCTTAATACATGTATAACTCACTATTACAAGCTGTTTGATATAGAATACGAGGGTTACCTTTTATGTTTTTACAAACGACCACTAGATGGCAATATTGAAAGGTGTCATTAATATATTCAAAATTTGTCATTTGTTATTGTGAAATCAGTGGCAGCTTATAAATTGACTGAGTAGTTTGTTCAGTGAGCGTTTAAAAAAACAAGTTTGTGAAACAATGGATATTACTCGTGAAGGTTTTCGTTGGATGATTTTTTACAATTTTAGTAAAGGCCTAACTCAACAACAATGCATAGATTCGTTTCGTTCAACTTTTGGTTATGAAGCACCATCAGAAAAGACTGTTTACAATTGGTTTAGAATTTCGTCCTGGTCGTGCGTCTGTCAGTGATCAATCTCGTGAAGGTCGACCAAAATCGGTTGTGATTCAAAAAAAAACATCGATGCTGTGCGCAAAATGATAGAAGAAGATTAGCATGTGACTTATTGTGAGATAGAGGCATCCTTTGGCATATCGATGAATGCAATACATTCGATTTTGCATGAACATTTAACTGTGAAAAAGATTTGTTCCCAATGGATTCCGCATAATTTGACCGAAGCTCAAAAAAAGGCTTGAATTGATTGGTGAAAAGAAATGTTAAAACACAATATAATATAAATTTTTTACATAACAAATGTGCATAAAAAATGAAAAAATACTGAAAAAAACACATAAAAACTTTCGCGGACCCCTAAAATTTTTCTAGGGACCACCTGTTGAGAAACACTTCTTTACAGGATCGGAGAACAGTTAATGCTGAATGGTATACAACAATTTGTTTGCCAGAAGTCGTCGACAAAATCAGGAAAAACTACCAAAAACGTAGTATCATTCTTCATCATGACAATGCAAGCTCCCACACAGCACGTCAAACAATTCATTATTTTAAAGAGAAAAACATCGAATTAATGTCTCATTGCCCGTATTCACCTGATTTATCCCCTAACGACTTTTATTTGTTCCCCAATGTCAAACAAAAAATGCGTGTACAGCGATTTTCATCACTAAGAAGCTGTTGAAGCCTTCGAAAACCATGTTTTTCCGATACCAACTTCAGAGTGGAATTTTTTTTTTCGAGAATTGGTTTCAAGGCAAGCAAAAGTGTATAAATTAATCTTAAAGGCGAATATTTGTTCAAAAAAAAAATTCATTCTTAGTTTTTGTAAAAACTTAAAAAGTCATATATGTATCTACTCTTTACTATATAATATCTCAGCAATAAAAAATCACTGAAAAATTAACAAAAACCACTGAAAATGGACAAAAGATGGACTGAGAGAATCAAAAATTGTATATGAAATTTGAATTATTGTATTTAATTTTAACGTGTTATTAATAATCTGTGATATTAAATGGTAGGCAGCCCCTTTACAGCCTTCTGTCATCACCCACATATCTGTTCCGTTTTTGGAACAGATTATTAGCTAATTTATTTGTGTTTGTCCATACAAGTGTTCTATTATTTTAGTCTAAATAAATAAATAGGCTGAGCTAAGCGCTAATAGCCACAAATGTTGTGCGCCAACAATTGTAACTAACTTTATACCTTACGTATGATTTTGTTTTAGTTTTTTCCTTAGGTCCTTTCTAATATATATTTTTTTATTTAGTGACTTGTTCAATCTCCCGCTTGCGGCGCTGTGGACAGCAGTTTTAGGAGACTGGGACAGAGAACTGGAAGAGAATACAGAACAAAGAATTCCTGTGGAAACAATTATAATACACGAACGCTTTCATAGCTTCCAACATGATATTGGTAAAATACATAATTAAATTTTTAATTTTAAATTTTTGAGATCAACAAAACTTTTGAAATTTTGGTAATAATTTCAAAATTAAAAAAAAATTAATAGTAATAATTAAAATCTTCTAAATTTAAAGGAGATATACCATTAATTTGAATGGGACTAGTGATGTGCTGGATCACATAAAAAGTAGATCCGCGGATATGGATACGAATACGAATCTTGCATTGCAGTAGAAAAACGAACGACCTTGAAGCGATAATTAGATATGTCGCAAGATTTTTAAAGTAAAGCCGCATTCAGAGCTCTTTAAATAAAGAGGTTGTAGACTGTGCTTTCTTAGCTGTAAGTTATGTTTCTATGCATTCTTTTTAACGTTGCATGTACCGTTCACATCTGTTATAAATTAGAACGTTACGAATAGCCCTCCATCTGTGAATTTTGAAACCTGTGAATAGTTTTAGCTTCGTAAAATATTTTATTTGCATTATCGTTCTTATAATTCTGTTGTCTTAGATTTTAACTACCTAATTACCTAAATTAATCATATTTACTGTCCGTCTTTGTAATTTTGAGCAAAATTTGTTAATGATGACATTATGTTAGGTTATGTAAAGGCATACGATAACTACGGTGTCACTGATAGAATGCGATAGCCAAAGTGTTTATATGTCTGTCTCATTAAAACATCTCACTAGCTATAAGTTTAGAAAATTATGCACAATCCACAACAAACGTATTAAATTTGGAGGTCTGAACGGTTTCACGTCTTATCATATGACAAACTTTCTGATGACAGTGAACAGTCTATAATCTACAGTGCATAAGCTATTGATTTTTGTTTATAGTATATGTTATATACGCGAGAAGTTTGAATTTTGTCTATAAATATAAAAATATCGTTTAATTTTTTGATTTTCTACTTGTTTTAATTTCTTTTTTCTTCAAAAGGAATGTTTCTTCGTTCTAAATAAATTTTCTTACATTCATTTTTGATGTGAAGAGAATAATAAGTGAAATATTTCAATATTTTAGTTTTAGGGTGTCCCCCCGTAACTACTTTAATATTCATCAACTTGAAAAAAATGCAGAGAACAAATAAGATTTGTTTTTTTATAAACAACATTTATTGTATAGTTTTTTCTGTTAAGATAGTTCTGTTTATAAAGGAAATATTTTAAATTTTTTAGTACCAGTTTTAACCCAGAACACCCCTAAGAAAGAACATTTTGAGATACCATGCCTATTTGAATCCTGGTTCTACTCTATTGTGCCAAATTTCATTAAAATACGTCCAACCCTTCTTAAAAACAGATTTAACCTCCAATTTTATTAATTACTATATTATTATAGCAATTTGTTTCTCTATTTTTATTTAAATATACCTAAAATTATATTTGTATTCGATTTTATTGTTATATATTAACTATAATACAAATACCCATCCCCTTAAATTTTATATAAATCAGTATAAAATTTCCTTAGGTATTTATTTGTAATTTATTCAGTAGAACTGTCTTGAAATAAATATCTATTATGAATATAGTCAATAAAAATATTTAAAACATGCAACATTTATATTAATTGTGTATACTAGTTTGAACTAAGCAGACATGTCACGTATTCCCTCTCATACTCTGATTGGTCAGAAGTTACGAGACAACCTTTACTTTAATAATCTTAAATGTGTCAAACCAAAGCATGCAAACTGAGGGTACGAACATGTAGAAAGATTGTTACCGGCGCCTATAAGCGTTTGCTAACTTGCGCCGATCAGCGAGAATAAATATCACTTTACTTTCAATTATACCCGCGCACGTACAACGCTTCTTGGCGCTTGAAACATATGCCGATGAGTAGCAGGAGTCTTTGAAGCATTATTTATCAGCTTATAAGAAATTTTCTGATATTTTGTTGATTTTTTTGATAGTTATTAATAGAATTTCTTTGATGTTGCGGATTACCGACATGTACAATTACTTATTGGCAGAATAAATTTAATTATTTTGTTATGAATTTGCTTTCCAACGTATAGTCTGCAGAAGTGTCATGTTTTAGTATATATGTCGCAGGTAAATGATGGAAACGGAGATTTGATCAAATCCCTAAGGTAGATGATCAATTCATGGAAGATATTAAAATTACAACTCTGTGGGGTGATTTTCCTAAAGAAAGTCAGTGAATTTGATCAAATCCCTTATCTGTTTTAGTGAAAAGATGAAATAATATTTTTTAGATATTAAAAGTATTTATTTAGTAAACCATGCATTGCTAAATGTAGAGTAGGTAATACAACAATAGTCATGCAGACCAATTCTGTAACTCTGTTACTATGATAATTGTAACTAAATTTGTCTCTATGAGCAAGTTCAGTTACTATCATAGAATGAAAGGCATTATACTTTTTATAACATTTTATCTTGTAGTAACGTTACTACACAGTAAATTTTTACAGAATTGATCTGATTGAAAAATAAATTATTTATTCGAAACTAATTAACAAAAGAAATCGGTACTTAAGCTGATATTTTTAAAAACAAAAAGGATATTTTTGGTGAAATTTTTAACATTTTTAGTGAATGTAATTAATAAATAATAATGTTCATTCATTTTTATTAAAACACGTTGTTGATTTGTGGCATCTCGAATTATAAAGTACGTTACTTTTTTTACAGGCACATCTTTTTGTTTTACATTGTATTTTGGATTATTCACAAGAACACTTCTTAAATCCTTGACCTCCAAATAAGGATAATTTTCCTGCATTCTCACGCAGACTTAGGTTAGTTTGTGGAATTGTTTCGGTAAATGTTGTAGTAGCTATTTGAAGAGCGTTTGTAGGTAGCCAATCTATTATAATTCCAACTGAGGTTCCAATTTGGTATAAATTATTTTTTATATCTAATACGATCCCCACAATGTTATTTCCATCTAATGGACCTTAGGTACATCAACCAAAACTGTCGAATCCACTAACACGTCTTTAAATTTCTTCAAAGAAACTTCTTTCGTTTTTTCAGAGCTGTAATTTTAACATCATCCGTGAATTGATCATCTACCTCAGGGATTTGATCAAATCTCCGTTTTCATCATTTACCTGCGACATATATATTACAACCCCAAGCAACTACAGGAACATTTATTATAAACCAGGCCACTTTTTGATGAAGAAATTTTGGTAAACAGGCACTGGTAATAATGTTTCTACGTGTCTTTTATATTTTTAACGGATCATCCGCGGATACGAATACGGATATCCGGCACATCACTACTCAGTAGTAGATACTCCTGGAATGTGTGCGAATTGCACTTCACAGTTTTGTTTTTTCTAATTGTACTTATATAGAAATTAATAGAAAGTGTATAAAAACATGTAATAGAAAATATGTGTCTTAATATTTGAATCACTGATGTAAGTAATGAAAGTATTAAATCGCAACTGTTAACTTTTTAATGAAAGAAGCTACACTTAAGTTTTAAATTTTGGACAGAAAATTTAATAAAACGGACAATTAAATGTCCAATTAATTCTTTTCGTGAAATAATTTTTAATTAAAATTTGTTTTATAGCATAAGGTAATGACACCTTTTATTTCATTACTTAAATTCTTTAAAAGGGTGTTATTTATTTTCTTCCAGAACATAAGAAAAATACGGAAAAATGTTCATCCTTATAATTCAAAAAGATGCTAAAGTTTCTTCCATATGTTTTTTATGTTTTACCATAATAGTACTATTCTGAAAACAACTTGTTAACAGGACTGTAAACTTCCAAGGTCAAATGATGTTATAAAAAGTTTATAAAATTAACATCCATCGCTGTAGGAAGTATAAACGTATTAATAATAAATAAAATAATAATAGATTTCCAAAGCTCAGGTGAAGTATTAGGGCAAAGAAGGTAAGTTCTTCATTTCTAGACCTCTGGCCATAGATATGCAAGCCACGTGGTCAGCGTGACGTCTCGACCCGTTCTGTTATCCCTGTAATAAGGACAAATTTGTATCACAAAAGAATTTTGTCGGTCGTATTTTTACTAGTGTGTAATTCAAAAAAAAAAAATCATAGTAAGTCGAGAAGAAAATCACGTATGTCTTTGACTAGAACAGGGGTCCCCAAAGTGGTCGATATCAAAGACAAAGTGGTAATATGACATTGATAGGGGTCGATTCTGGCCTATGTCTATGGAAAAAAGTAAAAAATTACTAGTATAATTTTAATATATAACTGTGTAGCTACACAGTTAATGACATCCAGACCCGGTTACAAGGTAAAGATGTTACGATTATTCAAGCTCGGACATTTCTTTTAGACTTCCAAGTTAAATTAGACTTATTTAGATCTTCATTGTTACGAAGATATTTTCAACATTTTTCGAAATTGCGACAGTTGGAAGTAAAAGATGAAGACTTGGAAATATACACAAAGCATCTTCAAAAATTGAGCGAAGGTTTTAAATTGCGTTTTGAGGATTTAGGGAACATGCACATCCCAGATTGGATTATCGCGCCCTTTTCTGCAGATGTTCAAAACATCGAAATTAATATACAAGATGAACTTATTGAATTATCAGTTGATCTTCAAGCTAAAACTCTTTTTAAAAATGTTACTTTAAGTTACTTTTGGACTAATGTAAATGTTATACAGAAATATCCCAAACTTTCGGAAATTATAGTTCCCTTTTTGCTAGCATTTCCAAGTTCGTATATGTTTGAGGCTGGTTTTAGCCATGTTAATTCCATCCTGACAAAACAGAGACACAAGTTAGAAGTAGAATTCCGTGGCGATTTAAGGCTGAAAGTAACTAATTTTGAACCCGACATTGCTAATCTTGCAAAGAGTCACCACCACACCCGTCACATTGACAATGACAGGCAATTTTATTTAATAATAATATTATTGTAATGCAATTAGATAAATGTATTATAAATAAAAACATTGTACA
Source organism: Liopterus haemorrhoidalis (assembly GCA_963971575.1). NCBI lineage: Eukaryota > Metazoa > Arthropoda > Insecta > Coleoptera > Dytiscidae > Liopterus > Liopterus haemorrhoidalis. The sequence continues at coordinate 7,971,365 of OZ020615.1, forward strand.
AAAAACAATATTAAGAAATTACATAAGCGTATTTTTTGTTTGTCCTATTATAATAACGTAATTGTAAAATAGAGGAGGTCGATAAGAAGTCGAAAAACTCTTCTGGGGGTCGACGGCCAAAAAAGTTTGAGGACCCCTGGACTATAATAAAAACAAACTGTCACCTTTGACTATTGAATAAAAATGCGAAAGGCAAGACTAAAAGCTTGCACGCTAATTGTTGGACATGCCAGGATGGTATTTCAAAATGGCAGACAATAGTTTTCGGCTGTACAGTGGCGTAGGGCAATTTATAAAAATAATTGTTGTCGGTACAAAAAGAAAAAATACCAATCTTAATATTTTGAAAAGAAACTAAACATAGAAGATACAAACAATCAATAAAACAATATCATATATCTGTAATTTATTATTATAAAATTATGATACACAAAAGTAAATAAATACATATAGAACTTTTGCTAAAAATTATGACAGTACGGCATTGTCCATAAGCAACGTGTATGTTGAGATTTATCTGATTAATTCAATTACATAATATGAAAAAACTTACGAATGAAAAGTTATTCCTTTGATCTTGGTATTTTGTGTTCTTGATCTTCCAAATGATGCCAAATTTCAGGTTAAATACCTAATTTTATATTAAATAGACCATATTAGTGTGACATCACATACATATGCTGCCATCTGACGGCGGTTTCCTTTGGAAGTTTTTGGCTGATTTAAAATACATGTGTCATTACTTTTGTTACCTTAACTTTATGAATATTTTCAATTTTGGAGCAAAAAATATATATTTTTGATAAGTACATACTAATATATACAGTCCAAATACTTTATATTATAGAATAATGTTTTTATAATAATGTTTCGTGCGTTTCCGGCTCAGATCAATATACATTACCTATAATTTTTTCAGATTTTTAATTTAACCCTTTTTGGTAAAAGGGTGCGGGACAAGAACTTTTGCACATTTTTGGCTAAATTCGTGTTAAAAGAAACGAATTTCAAAAAACTATCTATCGTTCCGTAATCTACTTCTAAGAGATTTCTCCTGATACTACACAATAAATTATTATTATTTTATCAACACAAAAAAATCTACATTTTTTGAAAAATTTATCTGATCAAAAATTCCTGTTGAACTATTTCGGTTCCCAACAAAGTTCATTTGCGAGATTTTTTTAAAATTTTTAGATCAAACTTTGGGAGATAGGGTGGGGGACAAAAGTTTTTTGACACATTTTTGGCAAAAATCAAATAAAAAAAAAATGATTTTTCAAAAATAAAAATGTGTTTGTTGATCCACGCATTAAGAGGTTTCAATTGATATGTCACTCAAAATATTTATTATTTTATTAAATATATATTTGTTTATATTTATTAAAAAATACAGCGCGGGGTATTTTTTTGAACTCTCTATAGTTGTCCTATATGTGGGTCAAAAAGTTGTACAAGTATGCTAAATTTCAACTCTCTATGTTCAGCCGTTTGGCTACAATTGCTACCGTACAGACAGACAGACACATGAGTGACGTTATAAGGGTTTTTTGGTGGTCATACCTACAAAACCCAAAAAATGCATGTTTATAACATCCGTGAGTTCAGCTTTAAAAATGTTCGTTTCAACTTTAATATGTTCATCTAGCTTTTGCTATTCTTATATTTCTATATCTTATTATTCTATATTTTAAATTAATACGTCCCTGAAAACCATTTATCAAAAACATTCACTTTAAAATCTGATTTTTATCATTCCAGCACTGATGAAACTATCTCGACCTGTCACATTGACGGGAAAAAGTAGGGTAAGAGCTGTTTGTCTACCAACCAAGCGTCTGTCCTACAACCAGACCTCGCGGTGTGTGGCCACTGGATGGGGAAGAGCCGCTGAAGATGGCTCCTTGGCTGTCAAACTACTAGAGGCGAGAATACCAGTTCATGACAATGCTGTTTGTCGAAAGAAATATGGAAGTACCGTACCTATTAGAAACGGACATTTATGTGCAGGACATCTGGATGGAACAACTGGAACTTGCGTGGTAAAACTTAATTCATAAGGATGTATAGTTTATAGATAGATAAATAGTTATTTTATTTATTCCTTTCGGTTAAAACATCATATTATTTACATACAGTTTAATTTAATTTATTTCAAATACATATTGGACACAACAGTGACCTATGGCAGCGCTGTGATCGATGTGAAACAGCTGATCGAAACGTGTAATGCGAAAGTTGTCCTCATTTGTTTACATGTTAATCTTCTATCCTTACTAAATCATTTTAATTTTTTAAGTGCAACACCTTCTTTTAAGTGTGTAGTTGAAGGAGAGGAGTTGTTAAACGCCGTTCTTGTTATATTATACGGAATATCGGGAAAAAATGATGAGCATTTCGACATATGTGGGTTATGTTTACAAACAAGCAGTCTAAAATCACCACCTCACAAGGCCACTGGAAAATTAAAACTGCAAGATAACCTGCACCTGTAAACTGCAATCTTTGGTAGAAACTCGCTGCCTAACAAAATTAATCAAAAATGAAAGCAAACACTACAGTGAAGCTGTATCAGAATATCTACGTACAATATTTGAGACCGCATGCCCTAATCCTGTATTAAAGTTGCACGGGTAGATATTTTTTTATGCTCGAGAAGGATTTTTATAATTGAGTTTTTCTTATTTGTTGAATATTTTTAATAAATACTAGTTTGTTAAATATTAATAGGTTAACAATATTGATGTAATCTGTAGCTTTTAAATGCTTTTAGCACACTCTTTTTCCCGTATTTATAGCATTTTCCCATGCTTTTTTACCTATTTATCTCTTCCACAACACCAAATATATTAATTGTTTTTCTTTTGGAAAAAATGTTTTTCTGTCACTTCTTTTCAAGTGACAACCAAATACACAGCAGTTTGTGTTATGACAACTCATTACAACACAAAATAATATAAAAAAGAATAATAGTTGCTATCAAAAGTTAATGTTACAAACAAACTGCAACATTAAAATTTAAACGCGATACAATCAACACTAGGTAGCCACTAATAAACAATAAACAGTTACTCGTTCCACTAGTTCTGTCCGCTTGGTGTCACTTCACAGCGCTGTTGAGCACAATTCTAATTGTTGTTGAATCTTCGTCTCAAATCTTCTCTTCTATCTAGGACGTCCTCTATCCATTTCCATGGGTTGTTGCATATGTCCGTTGGTTTTTTTTTCACCTTTTATTCAATAAAATATACATTCTAAAATAAAACATTTATTATCAAATGTACTGTCCATTATTTTCTATCACTTTGGACAAACGCTCAGATAATTTCATAATGCCATCTCTCCAGAAGGTTCCGTCTTTGCTCTCGAAAAATCTGTAGAGGTGAATTTTGATATCGTCCAAAGATGAGACATTTTTTCCGTTAAGGGAATTTTGTGGAGATCGGAACAAATGGTAGTCGGAGCATATGGTCCAGACGTCGCACCATCCGACTACCATTTGTTCTGCTTTCTACAAAATTCCCTTAATGGAAAAAAATTCTCAATTATAAAAATCCTGATGGACAGTACATTTTATAGTAAAAGTGTTTTTTAGAATGCATATTTTATTGAATTAAAGGTAAAAAAAATTGATGTGAAGTGTGAATATTCACACATTTCAGGGTTTCGCAGGTATATAATAAGTGAAGGCGGTATGCTGAGTGTGTAGGACAAATTTTACTTTGTAGTAATCACGGCAAAATGAACGATATTTTTAAAATAATTTATCGTCTGTTAATCATATAATAAGACTGGTTATTAAATTTACGCTCTTAAAAATTAAATACATTTGTCAAAATATAACTAGAATTTTGACAAAATAATTTCAACATAATAAAAATGAAAAAAAAAAAACAGAAAAATAAAATTCACTCCGTACTCGAACTCGAAACCCTTCGTTCCAGCGCAATTTAGCTTACGACACCAGTGCTCTAACCCATTACGCTATCGCACGCCTTGCATGTGAGTGTCTTACATTGGTATAAATTTTGTACTTTGTGAACCAAAAACCACAAAAAATGCGTTATTTTCCGAAAACATAATCTGATCAAAAATTCCTGTTGTACTATTTCGGTTCACACCAATATACATTACTTAGATTTTTTTTAGATTTTTAGTTTAAACCATCTGGGCTACAGGGTGTGGGACAAATTTTTTTTTGCACATTTTTGGCAAAAATCGCCTCAAAATAATTTATTTTGCAAAAATAAAAATTTGATCGTTAATCCACGTACTAAGGGCTTTCATTTGATACCCTACTCAGAATTAAAAAAAATATATTTTTGTTTTCGATGAGCACATATTTGTTTATATTTTTAGGGGGGTATGTTTTTTAGATATTTTAGTATTTTTCCTATGTGCGGGTCAAAGAGTTGTATAAGCATGCCAAATTTCAACTCTCTAGGTTTAGCCGTTTGGCTACAATTTTTACCGAACAGACAGACAGACAGACAGACAGACAGACGACAAAATGACGGTATAAGGGTTTTTTGGTCATACCTACAAAACCCTAAAAAACGAACGGACTTATGTAACAACCAAATGTTTAAATTCTGATACTAAATTTTTTCTCCTCTCATTTCTATTTTAAAAACATCTTTTGATTTTTTTGTTTTAATATTTCCAACTAACATTCCCTTAGATTTTTTTTTTAAATATTAATTTCTAGCTTATTTACAGTTCTAACATTTTCTAACATTTCATTAGCGATTTTAAACATCGGATTTCTTATGTCATCTAAAGATTAAACATAACATAAACTAAACTTTAGCTAATGAATTGAACATTTGGTTGTATAATGAATGGCACATTTGGTTGTTCTTGTTTTGTTTATTTATTTATTTTTTGTTTTTGTTTTAAAACTAAAACTATTTTAAACTCCAAACCTAACCCTTATTTACTGATCCCTTATAAGCAACAAGATAAAAAAAATGTTTGTTAATTTACTAATTACGTTTCACCAGATAAAAAAAATCTATTCAGTTACAGAAATACGTCTGAAATATATAAAAGATGAACTCTGAACCCGTTTTTATTACAATTTATCAAAAATTTCGAGACGGTGTATTGTGAAATTTTAGTTAAAATGAAAACGACAAAATTCATTAAGGTTATTAAATTGTGCAACTATAAAGGCAATATATATTATTAAACATCTGAAAGACAATTTCAAAGGAATTTACAGAATTGTATATTTTTCAGGGAGATTCAGGAGGTCCTTTACAATGTGCTCTTAAAGATGGCAGATGGTTCTTGGCAGGAATAACATCTTTTGGTTCAGGATGTGCCAAACCTGGATTTCCAGACGTTTACACCAGATTATCGTATTATCTTCCATGGATTAAATCAAAAATAAGAACTTGACCAACTTAGTGCTTTTGGGTGAAATTTGGAGTTAAACAGTACAGTGGCAGATGAGACTGGGTAGCATTGGGACAGTGACTTAAAGACCTGAATTTAAAATTCCCATTTTAAAATTGCATTAATGCATTTGCTAAATATATCTGCATATATTTATTTTTATTATTTAAAATTCAAAGATTTTTCATATAAGTGTAAAGCCTGTAGTACACGATGCATTTATCGTTTTTAATTTCGTACGATTTGTCGTACGATAATTATTGTATTGCGAAATTAGTTCAGAATTATCGGATGTAAAATTATTGTAGTATACCATCCTATATTTATCGCTTTGAATCTGTACCAATTGAGGCGCACTACATCTATTTTTGTAAGTTGACCGAATTCAAATAATTGTACTTAATCTTTTATGCCTACTATGTCATACCTAGAGGTATCAAAAGGTAATAAAATATTACTAAAATAGATGAAATCTTCAGAAAAGTATATATGAGCACAAAAATAGTATAATTATATATAAGTACATCAATCATTTTAGGTGTGCTCTTTTCTAGAAACTGGATATGGTAACCCTAACTTAACCTAGAGTGGATAGATAGTTTTAGTGGACCAATTTTCGACCACTAATAATATTAATCTTTGTCCCGAATCAGTAAATCTTCTGGATTCGCAAAACCGTACCGTTTTCTGTTCTAGTTTATTACATTTGAAATTGAAGGGAATTTTATTTATTTTTTGTTATTATTATTTTTGTCTATAAAACTACGATTTTTGTTTATCAAAACATATTATTGTTGTCATTTTTATCGTTATAAAATAGTGAAGGAAAATAAAAACATATTATATTAATAATGATACCGTTGAATATGTTTTAACCCAGCAAACATTTTTATACGGGCCAGTACTGGTAAAGCACATACTCCCCGGCATTGAAAGTAATGGGCCAGTACCCCGGTGTCCCCGGGGCCGTTACTGGCCCATTGATGTATCAGTTGCCGGCCCAGCAACGGTAAAGTGCAAAATAATCGCATTAGTTGCAAGATTTATTTCTGATGGTTTTAAGTAAAAAGTATGAGTGAAGAAGAGTGCTTATAAAATGCTGGTAAAGTACTTCGTATAGGCGGAATGCGAAATACAATTGTGAAGTACATTATTAATACTGGCGTTGCACTTACTTTTGTTGTCAGTAATTTACCAGCATAAAAGCAGTTAGCCGGCATTCGGCCGTTAGTTGAATGTTTGCTGGGAAGCATAACACCTAACTTGAATAAATAAATGAGAAGTATAGAAATTGTAATCAAGAGTAGTTTGTGGACAAGAAAGGTTTAAAAAAAATTATACAAAGTTAATAAAAAAAAATAATAATAAATAAATAAATAAATAACTCCCGGGTACTTTTTTACTGGATTGGAATGTTTAATGATCACCTTAGATAAGTCACTAGTTAAGTACACTGGCGCACACAAGACGGGGGTCCAATGGGTCCGGAAATTAAGTTTGTTGGATAATAAGATGTTGAATAAATCTAAACATATATATATATATAAATGTCCTAAGAATATGAACAGCTAAATACAATTTATTTTAAACAAAATGAGAAAATATATTGCTAAATTTGATATTAAATAACCTAGAAAGATGTTTGACAGATGAACAGTTGTTTGCTACGGTCACATGAATATGCGCATCCTATATTGCGCCATTATTGGTTCATTCTGTCAATATTTTAGGTCGAGACAATAAAAACAGGTTGCTTTTCAGTATTGTACAAGATCTCGCACTGAAATCCTGTAGTACATGATGCAATAATTTGTTTAGTATAAATCGTACGAGATTCAATACGAGAAATCGCATCGTGTACTACAGGCATTAGATTTTAAAACTTTAGATCTAGAAAACAATGCTCACGTGGACACTACTCGTAGTTGCTCGCAGTGTCCCTATGCACAGTGTTGATTTCTAATGTATTTATCTACGCAAGTAATAAAATTGAACTGGAAAGAGCAACAGCGGCGAAGTTTATTGTGTACTTATTGGTGAATTTCGGCTGGTGTCCTTAGCTTAGTTCGTTTGTTTTGATTTGTGATAAGCTCTCAGATGTAAAACTTGATACATTGCGTTAGATTAAAATTAACGTGCTTAACTATGAAACCATATTATTAATAAAAAATATTGATCCTCATTGGACATAATTGAATATTTTACAATCGAACAAAAATGAAAATAGAACATTAACAGAGAGTTCAATAAAAAACAATGGTAATAATTTAGAATGGGACACCCAAAGCTACAATTTTTTAACGACCAATCATTGTGCTTTGTAGATCTGTATGTCTGTAGATCTATAGAACGGAGCATAATAAGAAATATGTTTCAAGTCGCACTTGAAAATATGATTTGAAAGCGAAATATTTATTATTATTTATATTTTTATTATGGTCAACTTTGGTCATCAATTTTTTTTACCAAATTACACATTGCGTTTTCGAGAAAAATTGTGTTCCCTCTACATTGACACATTGTGTATATCAGCGTTTCCCAACCTTTTTTTAATGGCGGGCCGTCAAGCGACCTAAAAAAAATCCGCGAACCGGCAAGATTAGAAAATAATATGCATCGCAAAAGTTTTATATTTTTTATTGCACTGATGACAAACACAAAAAAAAACAGCTAATAAAAAATCAAATATAACTAGTGAAAAAGTAAACAAATTAATACTTAAGCAATTAACAGATTAAGGACCGAGATTTTAACAGCATATAAAAATAATTCTGCGAGCAGGTAAAAAATCTCGCGGACCAGCAAAAAAAACTCACGGACTGGTGGTTGGGAAATACTGCTGTATATCAATTCTAAATATGTTTCACGGGCCAGATTGAGTTGGATTGGGAGCCATATATTTAAAAATCGCAGAGGACGGGTGGGAGAAATTCTGAAAATTATTTGAGAACGTGAGGAAGAAATTTTGAAAATCAATTAAGGATAGGGGAGTGGAGAAAATCCGAAAATCTTTTGGGGATGGAGGGAGGGCGATTCCAAAAAACAAATTTTCATGCGAGCCGTTTGAAACTTATTGTTGACCCTGATTCGGCCCGCGGGCCATAGGTTGTCCACCATTGCAGTATATGAATCAAAAAGTGTCCCCCCAAATATTTTACTAACCAGCCACTACTGTTACAATATGCTTGTTCTTGCCTAATTGGTGTAAGTTACCCAAGAAACTTTGCATATTCAACGTTAACACGTTGAATGCCACAATAGGGACGATGAATTTACCTCAGTTGTTAACGTGTTAATTTTAACACATTGTGAATTGTTATTGTTGTGTACTGTTTGAGACAGGGGGAAACTAAATCTAGTAGGACTTGGTTAATATATAAACCAAGGTAGTACTAATCCATTTGTCACTGGCGTTGTGTTGACGCAATATGGTGAATATCATTATTTTTTACATTATTATTAAAGGTTTGTTGCTATAATGTTATATGAAATTTATAATGTTGTTATGAGATTTTGATAAAGGAAGGTCCATATAATATTAATACAATTTTTTCATTATTATTTCCTTATTCAAATATTTTTTAGCTCATTTCAAAAATCACGTTTTTATAAAGACTTGACATGCCTTTGTGTTTTATTTATTACTTTCCGAAAGATATAAACCTACTAATTTTTTTTAACAAAACAGATTCTGCCTAAAATGACATAAGGATTCAAATCTTTTAAAATACGTGTTGTGAAAACGCAATCTCAGCATGATTCACTATCAAAAAAATTATGTATATACAGGGTTAACTTTGAATAATGCCTTTATTAGTATATTGTTGTTAATGATATTGATATCAGCGTATTATTATAAAGATTTTTTCCCTTATCTTTGTTGGATTTAGCAGCTTTGGCTATTAGCCAGGAATAAATGAAGAGAACAAGGGTTTTTAAAATAACGTTTATAATTTGATATTTTCTGATTTAATAGAGTTATAAATAATATCATAAATATCTAGAGAGTTACTAGCAAGAAGCGTCTGAATATTGGTAGGTAGAACTTTAAAGAATCTATGTATTTTTGTTGCCATTGGTTGTACATGGAACATTTGAAGATTGACGTAATCTCTGTTTAGAGCAGGGGTCGGGGAACATTTTTACCCATTACCCAAAGATATATTTCTTTACACCGATGTTACCCCATTGGCTTGTAAAAAAAAGGTCCTCACCTTTCAAAATCCAAATGACGAGCAAAAAAAAGGTCCTCACCTCTCAAAATCCAAATGACGAGCAAAAAAAAGGTCCTCACCTTCCAAAATCTAAGTGATAAGCAAAAAAATAAAAAAGGTCCTCACCTCCCATAATCTAAATGATGAAATGATGACAAAAAAAAAGGTCCTCACCTTCGCAATGGCGCCCCTTAGTCAAGACCTTCAGCGCCTTTTTCCTTAGTGCGCTACTAACACGTTTATAAAATAGCAAATTGGAAAAATGTCCTTATTACCCCCAAAAATTTCATTTTTACCCCATTTGGGGTAATTTACCTCGGTTCCCTGACCGCTGGTTTAGAGGAATATTTAACAGGGAGCCATTAACAACTGTTTCTTTGGCTAAAAGTTCGATTTCGATGTTGAACTAAAAATCTGAGTGAACTTTAATTCAGAATATTTTTACAATTTAACCGCTGATCGTAAGATCGTTATGACATTTAATTACATAAATTAGTGAATAGTTTTTTTCCCAAATCCAAAAGACATGAAAAAGGCAACACAGAAAAAATAGTATAGAAAACTCCTTACATAAGGCTTTTTGCCGCATTTGTCGATTATAAAACGAGTCGCTTTGCGATTCGTGTGCGCGAAAACTTCAACGAGTGCGGGAAAATCGTGCCTTATGAAACTTGTGTTTTAGTATACTATTTTGTATTGGATAATTCATATCCACTCCATTACGTTGAGATTGTGTTAACGCAAAACACATTTTCCAAAAAATTGGAAAAAATTATTTGTCAAAATGTGTTATTTAGATCGTAAATAAAAATTAATATATATATATATATATTGATTTTCACCTTACCTTTTAAGAACGGCGATAAATGTTGATGTAGCCCCCTTCTCAAATAAATAAATAAAAAAAAATAGTGTATTTATATTTAAATTTAGATAATTATGTACTTTCATAATTTATATTTATGTATATTTATTGTTTATTATAATTTTTTACATTATTAAAAACAATTTTCTTCTGAAACTTTTTCTGAATTTTCTTCTTTCCCGAATTGTCCTTTCTGTTAATTTTTTGGCGCACAGTAACATTGTCTATTTGCGCTCTTTTATTTTTCATTCTTTTCAGGATTTCGTATATATGACCCGCCCTCATATCGTCTCTCACCTGTCTCTCTGTTCGGTAGAAATTTTCTTCTCAGATATTTTCGTATTTGTTATTACCGACCGCCAACATATGTATATAAGGGAGGTATTGTGATCATACCGATTTTGACGTTTCGAGATTTCGATGAATCTCCACGAATTTAGGTCCCTACATAACGTTTTGACTGTCTGTCGCTCTGTCTGTCCGTCCGTCCATCTGTCTGTCTGTCCGTCCGTCTGTCTGTCTGTCTGTGTACACGTGCAGAGCAAATTCGGCTTAAAGGATTTTTATGAAACTTCATATTTAAGCTTCTGTCATCAATGGCACAAGTTGGTTAACTTTTGGTAAAAATCGGTTGACTTAAAATGGGAGTTTACTCGTGTCGATTTTAAGATTTTTGCGAATATTTCACAACAGAAAAATATTTCGAAAAAAGTTATTGAACAAAAGTTGCTATAAAAGCAATAACTAACAACTTTTATTTGAGACATTTCTTAATAAAACGAAAAAAAAATTGAAACATTTTTCCAAATTTTTCCCTAATAGTTTTAGGTCATTACGGACCAAACATTAATTTTTTTCTACACAAAATAAGATGAGAGAATTCAAAAAATTTAAACCTCAAGTCTCTATCTCTTACCTTTTTTGAGATAAGATTTTTTTTAAATTCCATTAAAATCAAAATTTTTACTAATAGTTTTAGGTCATTACGGTCCAAACCTTAATTTTTTCTAGACAAAACAAGGTGTGGGAATTCCAAAAATTCAAACCTCAAGTCTCTATTTCTTACCTTTTATGATATGAATTTTTTTAAATTCCAAAAAGAATCAAAATTTTCCCTAATAGTTGTAGGTCATTACGGACCAAACATTATATTTTTCTAGACAAAACAAGGTGTGAGAATTCCAAAAATTCAAACCTCAAGTCTCTATTTCTTACCTTTTTGAGATATGAATTTTTGAAATTACAAAATGTTTCAAAATTTTCCCTATTAGTTTTAGGTCATTACGGACCAAACATTATATTTTTCTAGACAAAACAGGATGTGAGAATTCTAAAAATTCAAACCTCAAGTCTCTATTTCTTACCTTTTTTGAGATATGAATTTTTAAAATTACAAAAAAATCAAAGTTTTCAATAGTTTTAGGTCATTACGGACTAAACATTAATTTTTTCTAAACAAAACAAGGCGTGAGAAATCTAAAAATTCAAACCTCAAGTCTCTATTTCTTACCTTTTTTGAGATATGAATTTTTAAAATTACAAAAAAAATCAAAATTTTCAATAGTTTTAGGTCATTACGGACCAAACATTAATTTTTTCTAAACAAAACAAGGTGTGAGAAATCTAAAAATTCAAACCTCAAATCTCTATGTCTTACCTTTTTTAGATATGAATTTTTAAAATTACAAAAAAATCAAAATTTTCAATAGTTTTAGGTCATTACGGACCAAACATTAATTTTTTCTCGACAAAACAAGGTGTAAGAATTCCAAAAATTTAAACCTCAAGTCTCTACCTCTTACCATTTTTGAGATATGAGTTTTGGAAATTTACAAAAGAAAATCAAAATTTTACCAATTAGTTTTAGGTCATTACGGACCAAATATTACAGAAAAAACATCGTAAAACTAAATTTTTTAAAAATTTAAACCTTAGGTCTCTATTTCTTACCATTTTTGAGATATAGTTTTTGATTTAATACCCAAATTTCCAAAAATAACTACACTTTCACGAGACCCAATATATTCAATGTTAAAATACGTACAAATAATAACTTATAAGAAGGACATTTTAATGTTATCTCGATGTTTTGTTAACCAGAAATGAATTAGTATGGGATTAAAAAAATAATTAATCCTCTTAAATAAGTTGATAAGGAAATTTTATTTTTATATCATTAGCAGGAATTACGTAAACACTTATGCGACGAAACCTGTTTATTTGAAAAAATATATAAACTGTGAATTTTCATAGTTTACAGGATTTCGTAGGCAGGGCTGATATTAAAAATATTTGAGAAGATAACATTCAAAACATGATTTATCACAGTAATACAGTTTTGAAATTATTGTAGAAAACATTACAAACCAATTTGCAACAAGTTTGGAACCTAATTTTACGACCTACTTATTTTGTAGGTCCCAAACAATTAATTCAAATATGTTATTAAAATTTTAAAGCGCTAAATTACGAAAAATCGATATTTAAATTTGACAAAAATCACGTTTTGCATGAACTAAGTGGACAAATAATGGTTTAAATTGACAAAATAAGGATTAAATTTGATTTGAATGTTTATTATAATGTTTATATGTTTATGTTTGTTAATATGGATCTTACTAGCATTAGCTAAATAAATGAACTATTATTATTATTATTATTGTTATTAACAAACATAGGTTTACATTATTTTACTTATTCTTTTTTTAATATTATTATGTATTTACCATTTTTTTAAATATGGAAATGCCAACTTTAATTTTCCAAACAATCATATCTCAAAAACAGTAAGAGATAGAGACCTGCGGTTTGAATTTTTGAAATCCTCAGACTTTAGATAGTTTAGAAAAAATTGAAGTTTTAGTGGCTAGCACACAACTTTATTAATAGTCTATCAAATAAAATTTTCGAAAAGTACCAAAAATTGAAAATTAAAAAATTGATGTGAAGTGTGTATTTTCACAACATTTCAGGGTTTCGCAGGTTTTAGTAGGTGAATGATGATTATTTGGGATGCCAAAATAAATTTTATGCTAAAATATTTTTTTTTGTTAATTTTAATTCGAATGGCTAATACCATTATTTAGGTTTCTAAATATGAGCAGTATTTTTTTTTTTATATAGCAAGGTGCTTTAAGATTTTGAAAATTGCATAACCCCGCCCAGCCTGTCTCAATATTTTCATACTTACATGTAACGTTTCCGTGGTCATAATAAATAATATCTTTGTTAGAAAATATTAGGCCAAGTTATTTCTATTCTGCTGCTAGAATGTATTTTATACAAGTATTTTATGATGGCGATCGGTCTTGTGGTGGCCACAGCTGATTTTTTTTTGTTTGTTAAATAATACACTGTTTTAAATACTTATCATTTAATCAACACTTTTAAAATTAAATTAAATAATTTATATAAAAATACAAAGACAAACAATCGTCTAATTACATTATAATCTAAATTATTTCTATTTTATCACAAGATATAAACTATGAATAGCCATTCATATAAAAATACCACAAGCTTACACTTAGCATAAATAACAACCAAATGAGTGAACTAGAGTATGACATCACTTTACAAAGCTTACATTCCATTAATTATTTAATTTAAAACACTGTACGCGGCCACAATTGTCGGCACGAAAATAGTAAAAGTGGGAACATACTTATAAAACTCGACGCAACGCAACAAAATGCGACGCGTGTTGACTAAAATCAAATGTTGCTATTTTCCATTGTTGATTATGGATCAGAAAAATACTCAGACCAATTCTGTAACTCAGTTACTACGAACATAGTAACTAAAATCATTACTATGAGCAAGGTCTGTTACTATCATGAATGAAAGTCATTGTAGTTTTTATAATATTTTATCTCGTAGTGACGTTACTACACAGTAATTTTTTACAGAATTGATCTGACTATTAATACCCGACGCGATATGATGCGCTCACACAACCAGTGATGGGCGTTTACACGTAAACTTTAATTGTTTACGTTTACGTGTAAACTTATGTAAACAATTGGTTAACTTGTCAACAATGTAAACAAATAAACTTTGTAAACTGTCAAATAATGAGGTTAGTTTTAGTTATTTAATACGAATAATAGAGAGTTAATGAACAAGTATATTCAGTTCAAAACAATAAATTTATTTAAAAAATGGTGGGAAGAAACCGAAGGAATAGTTCTGAAGAACTAGGTTTTGTTTTAATTAAATAAAATGAAATAAAATATAGGGCGTTATGCAAAATTTGCAATGAATCTTTTTGTTGTTAAAAAATATAGGCTGATTTTCTTAAAAGTGAAATTTAATGTATTTTATTATTAAAAAAATTAGACTGACTTTTTTAAAGAAAAAAGTTTTTTATTTTTCATATTTACTAATTTGTATGAAACACCTGTATAATGATGCAAATTCGATTTTTATTAATATGTATATTGGTTCGTCCTAATTTTAGATACTTACTTTTTCATTTAAAATCGTTTCATTAAAATTTTATTATTTATAAAAAATGTATTGATAATGAGGTTCTGTAATTCAAAACAAGTGCGCATGTCTAAACCATTGTTTACATTGTTTACGTTGTTTTCATTGTTTACAAGAGTTTTTGTGTATACTTTACATCAATTGTTTACGCGTCAACAATGAGGTAACTTACATCATGTAACTTACACGCCCATCACTGCACACAACAGCCGATCCAAACGTTTCGATCAGCGTGTGGTCGCTACCGGACTTCGTGACCAATATGTTTCTAGTCAACACGTGCTTCCACGAGTCATTTGCTTTTAAAAAGCTTTTAAAATGAATATGAATTTCTTTGCTGATTTATTTCATGAAGTATCATCGATTCTTTTTTACCGCTTGGCACGGAAAAATTTACTTTTCCTTACTTGTTACATAAACAAAACCTATGAAAGGTAAGAGCGAGGGAGGGGGGGCACAAGTCCAGGTCGCCAAGTTCAGGGGGGTGCCAAAACAAGCTCACTACTTGTTTTGATCTAACGCCGGCACTGTGCACAAATTGTTTATTCTCACACCTAACCACTTCAATACTATCACCAAAATTGTCCATTTTAAGTGATGTCAATTTGTTCCTAATTTTTGTAACACATTTATCACGGTAACATTCTCTCTTTTTCTGTAATGTCTCCCCTGTCTCTAAATTCAGAGATCAGACTTTGTCTTCTAATAACTGGTATGATTCGGACGGGTGAATATGTGATGCCCAGTGGTATTCCGAGGCACTGAGAGTCTTGTCGTGATCTTGGACCGTCTGAGAAGTCGGTGAAAAGAACTTTGTAGCCGGCTGTGGCTATAAGACCACCTCCTATCAAACCTAGGGCATACATCAGGATACACTGTACTGGGGGGAGGACTTTGAACAGCAGGAACATCAGGACGTTTATGCTGTCTGGAAGATGATCCACACTCTGTAAAAAAATAATAAATTAATAAGCAGAATTAAACAATAAGATAAATATACAATGCGATGCGTAGTTTCATTCTTAAAAAGATTTTAACAACTTTCTTATTCTAACTTGACTGGTGAAAGACTAAAGTTTAATGCACAGGGGGCTTTATCCCTGATCTATCAAATTGTTAAATTACGTTTTTATAAAAAACAACACTTCACTAATCCATTTTACTGCGATGTATGGTTTCATTGTGATCTTAGATCTCCTCTATTATCACCTAATCCAGGGGTCGGCAACCTTTCAGTGACAAAGAGCCAAATCTATATTGAAAACAAAAACAATAACATGGAAGAGCCGCTAAAAAATATATACTATATTTAAGAAAAAAACGTAAAAATTGTTATTAATATATAATTTATAAATAAATTAATATTTACTTATACATTTAGTTTGTGATACTTCTTAACTGACTATTAATTTCATATGTGAAAAGACTTGCTCACAGTAATGTGTGGATCCGAAAATTGTCAGTAGTCCAAAAGCATAATTTTTTATATGATTGAACGATTCTGGAAGACGATTCCAAGCTTCCAAAACAACTTTATCTACATCTTGAAGATTGCGAATTTCGGTCCACTTATGCTGGATAAAATGAACTTTTCTCTTTCTAAACTTTCCAGTTCAGAATTAAGTTTTAAGAATATATTATTCCATAATCTTTGGATTTCAAATCCAATAATTGAAGTTCAAATTGTACATGATTAATCAATGGGAATGGTGATAAATGTAATTGCTGCATATCTGCTTCAATTGGTTTTGTCAAAAGAGCTAGTGTAGCTTTATATTTTCTAACTCTTTAAATCTTTCTCGAAAAGCTTCTTGCATGTTAACAATAGTTTGTGCAAAAAAAAAATAAATAAAAACCTTTCAAAAATTTTCAGAGCCACAATATTTTCTAAAAGAGCCACAGGTTGCCGACCCCTGACCTAATCGAATACTCTACTTACTATAGCTACAGGATGTTCCAGGAGGAATCTGACAAAATTCTAGGGAGCGAGCCTTCATTTTTTTAAGTAAATAAAAATATATCAATATAGTTTCGATTTATAAAAGTTACAGAGGTATGGCTTATTGAAAAAAAAGTCATATGTCATAATGTTTTTTTTTTTTTTTTGAAGAAATCTAATAACAACTAAATAAATTACAGTAAATATTTATTATAACTTATAACATCTGGCAAAAATAACATTGGTAAGTACACAGAAAATATTAATAATAAATTCCACACAAGCTGGCAGACCAATAGCCAAAATATATGGTTGTTTAGAATTTGGATAGCTGGTTATCATGGTAACATAAGATGGCCGACAAGTAGTTATTTTGCTGGTTATTTAAAATTTATGTGATTTATGTCGGGTTTGCTAACGTAAAAGTTTTCTCTAACTCAAGTTAAAATCATTTGTTTTTATATGTTACAACATACAAAAACAAATGATTTTAACTTGAGTTAGGGATAATTCTTACTTTAGCAACCGGCCATTAATCGAATATTATGGCTATTTATAGAATGTACTGTAAATATAAAGGCGGCACCAGAAATTCGGTATTCTGCGAGTCCCGAGCAAATGTTCGCCGAATCCCGAGTAGTGCGGATGGGTTGATTGTGTTGATGCCGAGAGTCTATTTAACGTGCTCGTCATTTCCCGTACCGTGTCGGTCCAGTGTTGCCAACTCGTGGGAAATTTCGGGAAATTGGGTTGCGGGAAAACCGGATAAAAAAGTAAAAAATCTAAAAATCATGGGAAATTTCAGAATTTTCTCTGATATTAATAAAAATAAGGATACATGGAACCCAGGGTTCGATCTTGGTTGTTTTTGTTAGTAATAATTCTATCAGTAACCGCGTTCCGTAAATATTATTTTTTCAACAATTTTGTAATCACATTCTTGGTTGAAATCTAGTATTTACGGAACATACTATTAGATTTAAGTCAGTTGAACTGATGTATTTTACAAAACTATTTTAATTTACTCATGACTTTTATTTACGCATTTTATAACATGAAAGTGTACATTTTTTAATTTAATACTTTTAGACCGGGAGCTCATGACATTTTTGGTCTCCGATTTCATACAGCATGCCTTTTGGAGGAGAGAATATTTACCCTGTGACAACAAAAAAGGGATGGTACTAAACCCCTGCACGCTTTCCGGTCATAGGGAAAATTGCATTTCCACTTGCACAAAATTTTTGTGTTTTTCTCTGATTTAATATTGATTGCCCTTTTGTCAAAAGAAAGTTATAACAAATTTAAAGTCTTTTAATTATAGGCATGCTGTATGAAAACGCGGAAAATCAAATTTTTTTATTACAAGGTCACATGACCGTTTGAGCCCTTTGGGACCCTCCGAATCGCATGCATATATTTAAAACTTTGTTAACTAGAACAATGAGCCAGACATGGTATTTGTTCAATATTTCCTAACTGAGGATAACACAAGTACACAAGAAGGAAAGTATAGTGCAGAGGGGTCCGTCTCTGCGGGATTTATACAAACTGGAATCAGACCATCGGAAGGGAAGACAGTAGAGATGTACAGTTAATTCTAAGAACAGTTTTAAATTTCTAGCTTTATGTTGTTGAGAAATTTTATTACGTATTTGTAAATTTTTTCGTTTCTGCATAACTCCGTCATTGTTGTAGGAACGTTAATTCTGTTTATTGATAATTCCTGTATGTAGTCGCGTCTTTCGTCCGTGAAGTGTAGGCAGTCAAATATGATGTGTTCCATAGTTGCATCAGACTCATAGTCACAGTCGCATACTGGCGACTCAATTATGCCAATCTTGTATAGGTGTGCTGGGTAACACCCATGATTATTTCTTAGTCGTACGATTTTAACTATCTCACCTCTTTTCCAGTTGTAATAAAAAAACCAAGGTTTTCTTATCACCGGCTGGATCTCGGCATATCTTTTTCCTACAGTCAAACTCATTGCAGTGTATTCTCTTTGCCATATGTTTTCTGTTCTTTTTTTGAGAACTGTTTTTATATCGCTTGGGGGGAGAGATATATCCAGTGGAGTACCCTTGCTGGTGGCTTCTTTCGCTAATTTATCCGCTGTTTCATTTCCTAGAGTACCACTATGTCCTTTTGAATAAGTTACGTTAGCAACTATAATGTGATGACATATTTGTGACAGATTATAAATAGACGTTGTAATAAATGCTCGTTTGTACAAGGTGTCTCAAAAGAAATTTTATATTTATTTAGCTTACTGCGTGAACGCAACGAATCCGAGGGGCGCGGGGGTTATGTCAATCGGTAGCCTGGCTCTTGGGAATTCAGTCGCTATGGAGCGTTTCTCGGAGCAGACCGCGTGTTATGCGTGCGAGAGTTTTACAAAAACGGTGATTCGGCGACTGTAGCGCGTAGAAAATTCTGCAGTATTCGAGGTTTTCGCCACTTAAATGATGCGCCAAGCATTCCTCTCATTCGACATTGGGTTAAAAAGTTTGAAGAGACTGGTACAACGCTGGATAAATCAAAATCCGGGCGATCTAGGTCATCAAGAACGGTAGAAAACGTGGAGAATGTTAATCAGTCTGTTCGTGCCGACCCGAACCTTTCAATTCGGAAGCGCGCAAGTGCTTTAAATGTGCATAGATCATCATTACATCGCATTATGCACAAAGACCTAAAGCTGCACCCCTACAAAATTCAATTGGTGCAAGAATTAAAGCCCCAAGATGCCAGTCAGAGGTTTAATTTCGTAAATCAGGTAATTGAGCGATCTCCCGGAGAGGTGACATAAATTGGCCTCCACGCAGTCCAGATTTAACCCCTATGGACTTTTTCCTATGGGGTTATCTTAAATTTAGAGTTTACGCCAATAAACCGACTTCACTGGCGCATTTGAAAGAAAATATCCGTCACGAAATGGCAGCCATCCCTGAGTCCACCTGCCGAGACGTCATAAGTAATTTTACTGTTCGATTAAATGAGTGCCGAGAACGCGAGGGTTTACATTTAGACGATATTATTTTTAAGAAATAAATCCCCAAAAAGTGTATTTTAATAATTAATAAACATTTTTTCTATATACGGCTTACTTGTTTTTTAATCGATCCACTAAATATAAAATTTCTTTTGAGACACCTTGTACTTGGATCTGTGTGTTTTAGTTGATATTATTATAAATGATTTCTATGTCAGGGACCTCAAGGAGTTGTGTTTGTTTTGTTTGGCTCTGGATGGTCAGGGACCTCAAAAGGTTCAGAGGAACTCTGGATGGTCAGGGACCTCAAGGGGTTCAGAGGAACTCTGAATGGTCAGGGATCGCAAATGATTGCTAATATCTACACGTTGATCATATGTGCGCCTCATCATCTAAAATGCTTTGTTTTATTATTCGTAATACCAGGACTATTACTAACATTGCTGCCATCTTTACTTTGTATTATTCCTTTATTCGATCCAAACTTAAATATTGCTCCGTAGTCTGGGATCCAATCCAACGTCCAGAAGAATTCTTTGGAAAAGATTCATAAATTCCTTAAATTAATTTATTTGAAAGTCATGGGATCTTACCCTCCTCCTGAACTTCCTTATAACTCCCTGCTTCAAATATTTTCAACCAAACCATTATACAAACGCCAAGATTCAATAAATAAGTAAGATTCAAAACAGTATATCGCTAATTATTCGATTAAATTTTTATTTATAATTTGCATCAAAAATTATATTAGGTAGGTATTACAATATTTTAAAAGTAAAATAGTATACAGACGATTCCGCTTAATTGGGCCACCACTTAGTTGGTGCAGCCGCTTATTTGGGCCAAATCTCAAAGAACAGAAACCAAACCAAGGAACCAACAGTAAATTTACATGCTTAATTGGGACAACATTCTGCTTAATTGGGACAGTAAATTTAAGATCACAGTACAATTATGTTACACATATTCTCAAGAAAAAATATGTACAAAGAATTTAATATTACAGCGTTATTTTATGCAGGAAGAAAATGAAGGGAGCCCTACATCCGCACTGAATACCTGTGTTGATTTTGTAGAAGTGAAATGTTACAAAAACAAAAGACAGACTACACTTGACGCATTTTTGCATTGAATTAAATTGTATGTACCTATTTATTATTTTATTTTGGAACTTATTATTATTTTTTCTTAAAAGTTTATATTTTTTGGTTATATGTAATTTATAGTTTTGTCCAAGAGTTTATAAAATAAAATTATTGAAAGAAAAATATGCATTGCTTAATTTTATGTGAAATTCGCTTAATTGGGGTAGCCGCTTAATTGGGCCAAAATGCCTAAGTCCCGATGTGTCCCAATTAAGCGGAATCGACTGTATTATACCTACATTTAAAAAATTGATGTGAAGTGTGAATTTTCACACATTGCAGGGTTTTGCAGGTATATAATAAGTGAAGGCGGCATGCTGAGTGTGTAGGACAAATTTTGCTTTGTAGTAACCACGGCAAAATGAACGATCTTTTTAAAATAATTTATCGTCTGTTAATCTCAGAGCTTTAAAAACAAATTTCATGTTAAAATATTTTTTTGTTAATTTTAATTCGAATACCTAATATCATTATTTAGGTTTCTAAATAAGTGCAGTATTTTTTTTATATAACAAGGTTCATTAAGATTTTGAAAATTGCGCCTATGGCTTTCATTGGTTGTCTTAAATCATACGCTCCGCCCCTCTGGTTTCGTATAAATGACTAATAGAATGAAAATATAATTCCAATTGGTTATTAAATTTACGCTCTTTATTGCGAATTAAATTCAAAATTTGCTAAAATATAACTAGAATTTTAACAAATTAATTTAAACAAAATAAAAATTAAAAAAAAAAAACAAAAAAAAAATTGACTCCACAAGCTAGGAACGAACCTGCGTCGTGTATAACAAATCTGTATAGTTGGCGCGCAACATAGCCTCTAGACCACCACACGCTTAACAACTCAGCGTGTTATATGAGTATAAGATATATGCATCGTCAACCAAAAAACACAAAAAATGCGTTATTTTCCGAAAACATAATCTGATCAAAAATTCCTGTTGTACTATTCCGGTTCACACCAATGTACATTACTTAGAATTTTTTCAGATTTTTAGTTTAAACCATCTGAGCTACAGGGTGTGGGACAAAATTTTTTTTGCACAATTTTGGCAAAAATAGCGTCAAAATAATTTATTTTGCAAAAATAAAATTTTGATCGTTAATCCAAGTACTAAGGGCTTTAATTTGATACCCTACTCAGAATTTAAAAAAAATATTTTTTTTTTCGATGAGCACATATTTGTTTATATTTTTAGGGGGATATGTTTTTTAAATGTTTTAGTATTTTTCCTATGTGCGGGTCAAAGAGTTGTATAAGCATGCCAAATTTCAACTCTCTAGGTTTAGCCGTTTGGCTACAATTTTTACCGAACAGACAGACAGAAAGACAGACAGACAGACAGACAGACAGACAGACAGACGACAAAATGACGGTATAAGGTTTTTTGGTCATACCTACAAAACCCTAAAAATATAGAAATATAGTCAGCTGTAAAATATCAATTCTGATCAAGACTAAATTCAGCGATAAATATCTTAATTATTATTTTAAAACGTTTGACCTTAAAATTAAAAAAAGACAGGCTATTGTGGCTTTTTGCCTTGAGGTCCCAAAGAAATAGCATTAAAAATGTAGGGTTCCGCAGATGTAAGAAGGTTGAAAACCACTGCTCTATTAAATTAAATGTGTGTTCCTAATTAAAATAAGAAAGTTGCACAATGTACTTTGAGAACCACTGGTCGAAATAAAAAATTACTTCACTCATTGATATTTTCCTGTAAAGTATTTGTTGTCTAATTTAAGCAACCTCGTAGCTCTTAAAGTTTGCGAGATACTTGTGGTGAGCAATTTAAAATGAACACTTTGTGTAGTCTGTTTCTTTGATTAAAAAAACTATATTTTGAAATCTAATAACATTAAAGATTTAAATGGGTTATTGATCATTTTTAGGTATGACCAAAAAACCCTTATACCGTCATTTTGTCGACTGTCTGTCTGTCTGTCTGTCAGTCTGTCTGTCTGTCTGTCTGTTTGTCTGTCTGTCTGTCTGTCTGTCTGTCTGTTTGTCTGTCTGTCTGTTTGTTCGGTAAAAATTGTAGCCAAACGGCTAAACCTAGAGAGTTGAAATTTGGCATGCTTATACAACTCTTTGACCCGCACATAGGAAAAATACTAAAACATCTAAAAAACATATCCCCCTAAAAATATAAACAAATATGTGCTCATCGAAAATAAAAATATTTTTTTATAATTCTGAGTAGCGTATCAAATGATAGCCCTTGGTACGTGGATTAACGATGAAATTTTTATTTTTGCAAAATAAATTATTTTGAAGCGAAATTGCCAAAATTGTGCAAAAAAATTTTTGTCCCACACCCTGTAGTCCAGATGGTTTAAACTGAAAATTTGAAAAAATTCTAAGTAATGTACATTGGTGTGAACCGGAATAGTACAACAGGAATTTTTGATCAGATTATGTTTTTGGAAAACAACGCATTTTTTGTGTTTTTTTGCTAATAATGTACACAAGTTATAGCTTTGTAACACGCTCGAATGGAAGGCTTAGCTTGGTGTAGTGGTACTTGTGCTGGCTTTTTCACCCAAGTAAGTCAGTTCGATCCCCACGAGAAGAGACAATATTTTTTTTTGCTTTTTTTTGCATTTTTATGTTTAAATTATTTTTTCAAAATTCTAGTAATATTTTGGCAAATATTGCATTTAATTTTTAAAAGCGTAAATTTAATAACCAGTGGAAATTGTTGAAATTATAATTAAATTCTGTTCCAATGTACACGAAATCAGAGGGGCGGAGCTTATAACAACCAATGAAAGCCATAGGCGCAATTTTCAAAATCTTAAAGAACCTTGCTATATAAAAAAAAGAATACTGCACATATTTAGAAACCTAAATAATGGTATTAGGCGTTCGAATTAAAATTAACAAAAAAAAAAATAATAATAATATAAAATTTGTTTTCGCATCCCAAATAATCATCATTCACTTACTAAATACCTGCAAAATCCTGAAATGTGTGAAAATTCACACTTCACATAAATTTTTTTATCAAAAGTCCACTTCAATCATTAAAAAGTGAGATCATGACAACTTAAGAAAATAAAAATTCCATTTAGTACCGCTTAAACAATGGAAATAGATTTTATGTAAAATGTTTTATAGAAAAAGTAAATCATATTTATTGAAAATTTCTTGTAAAATCTAATTTACGTTGATAACAAAATAGATATAAACCTACGTATTTTATTTTTATAGAAATTGATTTTGGCCCGTAAAAAATTGCTTTTCAAATCGAAGTTCAGCTAAAAGAGAAGTAACCTATTACAGAATCCCTGATGCATATATGCATTCACTAAACCAGGGGTCGCCAAACTTTTTTGATCATCGACCCCTATATAATTTTTCGAAATCTCCATCGACCCCCATAGAAGTAATTTTTAGTTAATTAAAGAAAAAGCTATTAGATACTGTGTTTGTACATTTATTTTAGGATTTTAAACATTAATAAAGTAATAGTACATTGTGTAACAATAGTTTTATGAAAAATATATTAATGTTGAAATTTAAATACCTTAATATTTATTAAATAATAAGTAACTATAAATAAGTAGAAATAATAAGTAAAGTAACTACAGATTTATTGCTTCTTAATCAATGAGATGGGTGTGTCTGGTGTTTATTTTTGCAAGGTTCCCTATATTAGGTTCAAAATTGGTCAATTTTAATCTTAAATCCCCTCGAAATTCCACATTTAATTTATTTCTGTACTTAGTTAAGATTGAATTTACGTGACTGAAACCGGCTTCAACCATATAGGACCTTGGAAATGCTAGCATAAATGGCTCAGCTATTTCGTAAAGTTTTACATATTTTTGCATTATATTTATATTTGTTCAAAATTTGCTTATTGTTAAATTTTTAAGAAAATTCTTTGCTTCAAGATCCGATAATAATTCAGCAAGCTCATCTTGCAGGTTGATGTCCACGTTTTCAATTTGAGCAGAAAATGGCGCAATAATCCAATCAGGGATGTCAATGTTTTCCAAATCAACAAAGCGCAATTTAAAACGTCGCTCAATTTTTGAAGATGACTTGTATATATTACCAAGTCTTCTTCTTTTATTTCTAATTGTCGCAGATTTGAAAAATACTGATAATCCTTACGTAGCAATGAAGATCTAAATAAATTTAATTTTACTTGGAAGCATAACAGTATTGTTCGAGCTTGGATAATTGTTACATCTTTTCCACATGTTCCATAAAGAAACTGATATTAAGTCAATTATAAAAACATTCACAAATTTTACATACTCAATTAGGTATGTGTGATTTGAGTATTAAGAACTGTTTTTCTTCGACCCCCAATCGACCCTTCCGATTCGAATCGACCCCCATTCGACCCCCTGGCTCAGATCGACCCCCGCTTTTGTTAAATAGACCCCTGGGGGTCTATATAGACCACTTTGGCAACCTCTGCACTAAACTAACCAAATCAGAAATTTTGACTAACTAAAATATTTTAAAAATAGTTTATCAAATTACTGAATATAATATCGTACGAAATACATGTTAGATCCTTAAATATTGTCAAAAGAGTCTTTATAAAATGAAATTGAAAATAGAAAATTTTACAGCGACATAGTTTAATATCGAGCGAGAAATATCACAATATAAGTATTCGTATGTAAATTTAGTGTTTGTTGTAAAATTTGTAATAAATATCAGAAATATCAAACTCTCGTAATTAATTTTTAGTTAAAATACAATATACACTTTGAGAAAACATTGAATTTTATATTTTCAATTAAATTTAGTGAAGTTTTAATTACTGCAATTTGATATTAATTTTATATCATGGAATTTTAGGAAATTAAGCAATACAATACAAGGTGTCTCAAAAGAAATTTTATATTTATTTAGCTTACTGCGTGAACGCAACGTATCCGAGGGGCGCGGGGGTTATGTCAATCGGTAGCTTGGCTCTTGGGAATGCAGTCGCTATAAAGCGTTTCTCGGGAGCAGACCGCGCGTTATGCGTGCGAGAGTTTTACAAAAACGGTGATTCGGCGACTGTAGCGCGTAGAAAATTCTGCAGTATTCGAGGTTTTCGCCACTTAAATGATGCGCCAAGCATTCCTCTCATTCGACATTGGGTTTAAAAGTTTGAAAAGACTGGTACAACGCTGGATAAATCAAAATCCGGGCGACCTAGGTCATCAAGAACGGTAGAAAACGTGGAGAATGTTAATCAGTCTGTTCGTGACGACCCGAACCTTTCAATTCGGAAGCGCGCAAGTGCTTTAAATGTGCATAGATCATCATTACATCGCATTATGCATAAAGACCTAAAGCTGCACCCCTACAAAATTCAATTGGTGCAAGAATTAAAGCCCCAAGATGCCAGTCAGAGGCTTAATTTCGTAAATCAGGTGATTGAGCGATTTTCAACGTTTACCAACATTTTGTTTTCGGATGAAGCTCATTTTCATCTTAATGGCCACGTAAATAAGCAGAACAGCCGCTACTGGAGTGCAACATACAATCCGAAACGCAAACATCAGAAACCCCTACATTCGCCTAAAGTGACCGTATGGGCTGCGATGTCGGCGCGAGGAATTATCGGCCCTTACTTTTTTGAAGACGAAAGGGGGCGTGCAGTTACAGTGAATTCAGAGCGTTATGTGGAGATGTTAGAAAACTTCTTGGTACCTGAACTGCAAAACTTTCCTGGATATAACCAAAGAACATGGTTCCAACAGGACGGAGCAACTTCACACACGTCCAATATGTCGCTGCCACGTGTTCGTGAAATTTTCTCAGGCAAATTGATCTCCCGGAGAGGTGACATAAATTGGCCTCCACGCAGTTCAGATTTAACCCCTATGGACTTTTTCCTATGGGGCTATCTTAAATCTAAAGTTTACGACAATAAACCGACTTCACTGGCGCATTTGAAAGAAAATATCCGTCACGAAATGGCAGCCATCTCTGAGTCCACCTGCCGAGACGTCATAAGTAATTTTACTGTTCGATTAAATGAGTGCCGAGAACGCGAGGGTCTACATTTAGACGATATTATTTTTAAGAAATAAATCCCCAAAAAGTGTATTTTAATAATTAATAAACATTTTTTCTATATACGGCCTACTTTTTTTTTAATCGATCCACTAAATATAAAATTTCTTTTGAGACACCTTGTATGTGTAATCTTGACTAAACCACAACATTTCTGTAATGTGTTATTGGTTGAATAAATTTGTTATTATTATTATTATAACCGAGTTTAACCAAAGGGTTAAACTCGGCTAAGCTCTCAGAAACCGGACTTTAATAGATTAAATTGAAGAACTTATGTGTAGTCAAAACTAATCTGATTAAATCAAGAAATGAGAATTTACAAAAAAAAAAAAAAACATGTAGTGATTAAACTAAATTCGAAAAGCGTTTTTGTTTTTGAATACCCAAAGTCTGAATACCCAGCTTTATCACAGTCATCAAGACTGTGATAAAGCTGGTTTTGTTTTGTTCATCCTCAAATATATATAACATAAATAGTGTTTAGAGAATTTCCTCAATTTCTGTATATTCTTGCTTAGAGTCGCTCACAATGGTTCTATCTATCTAAAGAAACCCCATAAAAAGGTAAAACGAGGAAAAATGTGGAAGAATATTTGTCTATTGTCGATTTTTTAAAAATTATTCGAATACAATTTATTTGTTTATTTTTTATTGTTCTTTTTGTTTTCTTTATTATACATATTTTTCGTGAAATGATGTTTTTATCTTTGAGACATTTTTTGGGGTCCCGGTCTCTTACCACTTTATGGAGACGGCCCTGTTATTGCTTATTCGTGTTTGTTTCAGATTTTTGACGATCGTTGGTGTTTTCGTTAGCTGCTTTTGGTCATTTATGTTCGTTTGGTGTACACGCGACTTTAGCTTGTCCGTAAATTCTAAATCTGTCTATATCATATTTCAGTATAAATATCAAATATATTTTGACAGCTAATACTTCATTCTTTATTTATTTATTATTTAGTTTAGTTGATTAAAATAAACATCTTAGCTAAAGTAGTTGTTCTACTTTTATTTTTAACTATAAAACTAAAAAATTTGCATTTTTGTTAAAAATTAATTTTTATTTGCAAAAATGAAAGTATATAATTATGAATGCGACAAAATATTTTGTTTAAAATCATGAGAAAATGTTTTAAAATCCAAAACTAGGTTATGAAAGTATTCAAAATAAAAAGATCTATTTTACAATTAAAATCTAAATATGGTATCCGGTAGAGCAACAAATGGAAAGTGTTATGAGAAAGTACTTTAATAATTAAAAAATTTGACACTGTCTCATTAGCAAATATAATATTAATATAATAATAATATTATTATAAACTACTAAGTTTTTTTTTTTTTTTATTAAGTTAGCATGTTAGTTTAACATTGTTTTTGACAGAATCAGTGGCGGCCAGGACTATGCAACTGGAGGGGCAATCAAAGATTAAATAATAATAAAAAAAAAAAATACAAAAGCTACAGTTATACAGTTTTGTTTTCATATTTAAGATTGTTCAAATCAACCATGTGATATTTATTGGGCTGTGTAGGCGCAAATGGCCTTTGATGCAGTGCATCAAAAATTTCAACTGGCTATACAACAAAACTTTATTGTAAACCAATGTAATTGTTATAAAGACGCTAATAACAGCACGCTGGTGCGTCTCTAAAAAAAATACTATGGCATTACAATACTGTCTAAATGTTTACTTACCATTTCAGACCAGAAGAGTGGTATTATCATATTATTAAAAGGAGCAGCCTTGGAAATATACTTTGTTTGTCGCATCACCAAATTTGTCTGCATGCGAGAATAGGCCTCCAATAACAATCCAACGTCCTGCAAAAGAAATATCGATTAACATTTAATCTATGTTTGAAATCTGCAAAAAATCAATGAATACAATTTCAAACAAAATGTTGTCGAATCGTATAACTCACTAATGTCGGGTTGCTAACGTAAGAATTTTCTCTAACTCAAGTTAAAATCATTTGTTTTTCTATGTTACAACATACAAAAACAAATGATTTTAACTTGAGTTCGAGAAAACTCTTACGTTAGCAACCGGCCATAAAAGAATCAGCAGAAGCAGAAGGGCTTGTGATAAACACAAAAAAGACGAAGTACCTCAGAGCATCGAGAACACCTCAAAACGAATGCACACCATCAATAATAGAACTGCAAATAGAATCCGTAACACGCTTTAAATACCGTAAACAGCAACATCACGCTTGCTATCCCGGCACACAAAAATAAGATTATACAAAACCCTTTTTCGACCCATACTCACATATGGAAGTGATTCTTAAACACTTACACAAGAGTAAGAACGCCGGCTGAGAATCTTCGAACGCAAGATTCTAGGGAAAATTTTCGGTCCTCTCCAAGAGGATGGAATATGGAGAATTAGAATAAATGATTTTGCGCGACCTTTATAATGAACCGGATATGATTGACTTCATAAAAAGTTCCAGAATATGTTGTATCGGACATGTCATCGGAATGTTCAACAACATGCCAATAAGAAGAGTATTCGATACAGTTCCAGGGACAAACGGATCAAGAGGGTGGACTATGTGCACAAAGACCTGCAAAAAATCGATGCCCATAATTGGAAAAGATTAGCGCGTGACCGCGGAAGATGGAAGAAGTTTGTGGAGGCGGCAAAATCCTCTAGGGTTGTAAAAGTCAATTGATTGATTCATCAATAACTTGGATGTACAATTATAATTATTTTGTATATTGGCATGTAATATTTATGTGGCCATACAGTAAATAAATAAATAACATGCTTCTTATTTTTTCCAAAGATTTCTTCGCTCAATGACCAGTAGTCTCATTACATTTTCTAATACTTGCCTCAATACTTATATTTTTAAATTTCATTAATATTTACTTACAGGATTAACAATGACTTGACTCTCGTGTTTCACTGGGTCTGCTTGTAGTCCTTCAATTTTATCAAATACGACTGGGTCTGCGTTTAAGAAATGCGGCTGAGATACAGCTGTTGGAAAACCTGAAAACAATTTTACTTAATAAACATTT
This sequence comes from Liopterus haemorrhoidalis, assembly GCA_963971575.1. Lineage (NCBI taxonomy): Eukaryota > Metazoa > Arthropoda > Insecta > Coleoptera > Dytiscidae > Liopterus > Liopterus haemorrhoidalis. Next base: position 8,001,479 of record OZ020615.1, read on the forward strand.
CACATAAATCACTTGTATTTTACAACTTTGTGTTAGTTTCTTTGGTTACTAAATTAAGTTGCCAGTTAATTTAGACCAGAGTATTTAAAAGTTAAATTGAATTAAATACAGAAAACTTGGATACGTGATGGGAATAAAAGAGAATAGAATTATAAAGAAGATCTGTGAATGACGAATGAATATTTGTTGGTCAATGGAAATATGCAAGAAACACTCTCTAAATTCAGTGTTTAAATTTTTTTTGTTATTCAGAAAGATTTTTTAAACATTGTTTTAGTTTTAAACATTATATTTATTACTTACAGTTGTTAAGTTGATTTTGTCTATTCAGAGACATGCATAGCATTTCATCATGGTTATATATTATTTAATATGGTAGGTATATATTATTTAACTCATATATAACGCATATAAGGTCATGGTTATATAATTTACAATTAAATCATCATTTTTTAAACAATATATGTTGTTAGGTAGTTTAAATTTATGTTTAAATTTATTATCAACGTGTATTATCAAAATGAGTGATACAGTGGGAGAAGATATTGAAGAAGGATATTAATGTGTTTGTGGGTACAAATATCGTCAGAATTTATATGGACAAGAAAAATTCTTATGATAATTCTAGTGACAAAGTTTTTAGTGGCAAAATATCGTTTTTCTAAACAGGAAGTAGACTTTATACACCACCTTCGTGAAAATGAAATTAATCTTGTATCACATAGGAGACGACCTATGAATTCAAAACTATAACTATTATCCGTATTGAGATAATTTGGTAGGGGACATTTTCAGAATGGTACTTTTTTTAATAATCGTTTATTGCCGGTTCAACAAATACATTTGTTATTCACAGCAGGGTTATAAGTGTTAACAATAGTTTTTATTCCTTAGGTGGGGATTACATAACTTCCCTAATTTAAATATATGTTATAAAATATAATTATTAAAAATATAATATTAATTAGATTTAGAGCTAGTCTTTAGAGCTATGTCAGAAAAATCTGAGTAGAGATCTTGGGGTAAGCGTCGCTTCTGTCTTTTATGTAGTCCTTTGTTACCCATGTTGTAATTTACAGCACTTTCACAGTTGTTTAAGCTTTCTAGAAAACGTTGAGTTTGTTTTTTGACTTGGGTGGATATTGACGATATTAGTTCATTATACAATGGTTCGTTTCTGATAAACCAAGGGGCATTTACATTAATTCTTAGAATTTTATTTTGGAGCACTTGTACTTTGTTTAGATTAGTTTTGGAGGTGTTCCCACACTTCACAGCCGTAAAGTACTAAAGGTTTTATTAGAGATTTATATAACAGGAGTGCACACTTTGTTTTAAGGGCGGATTTTCGATTTAATAAGGGGTATAGTTGACGAAGTCTGATGTATGCTTGTTGCAGTTTGATGTTGATGTGGTTGCTCCGAATTAGATGGGTATCTAAATGTAGTCCTAAATACCTTACAGTTTTATCTTTTGCATTCTATTCTTAAGTTTTATTATTGATGGTAATATTGTTTGGATTTCGGATTCCCTTTAAGGCAAATATTTTACCTTCGAACTTATTCCTTCGTAAGTTATATTCCAGCTTTTGAGCCAACGACAAACAATATCAGCATTGACCTGCAGCTCATGTATTGCTTGCTGTAGTTCAAAGTTTTGCGTGATAATTGCGGTATCGTCCGCGTACATGGCAATTTCTGTTGAGCTGTAGGGATGTCGCTGGCATAGATGTTGAATAAAATTGGGCCTAATATACTGCCTTGTGGGACTTCTGCTTTAATAAGCTTTAATTCGAGATTTCGTTATTAATGCAAACTGCAAAGTTTCGATCTTCCAGGAATGAGAATAATATAGCAGTAATATATAAAGGTAATTGGATGCGCAAGAGTTTGTATTTCAAGCCGTTTAACCAGACTTTTTCGAAGGCCTAGAATGACACTGATCTTTATGGATTTAGCCAACCTAGGTCACGTGATCCTACGTGGGAAGCGAAACAGAGATGGAGTGAATTTTCGCATAGAAAACACAAACATCATACCTGGCCTCAAACACCTCGGAGCCACGTTTGGTGCAAACGGTAGTTTCATGGAGCATATTATAAATGCTACAAATAAAGCCGAAGAAAAAGCTGTCAAACTAAGGCGTTTGATGCCTAACATCGGGGGAGCAAGTAGCAATAAGAGAAGGGTGCTACTGCGTGTCGTGCAATCAATCTTGTTGTGCCTATATGGTATCCACAACTTCAGTGCGCCAAATACAGAACAATGCTGAAAAAGGGACAAAGAAAAGCTCTGATTGGTGTAGCTTCTTCATACCGGACTGTCTCAACAGCAGCACTGCAGGTGATAACTGACACACTTCCGCTTCACCTTCTAGCAGAAGAGAGGCGGGTGATCTACGAAAAAGGAGGTGGAAGCGTGACTAGAAAACAAATAAGAGCAAACGTCATGACGAAATGGCAATCCGAGTGGCAAAATTCTACAACCGGACAATGGACACGAACACTCATCCTAGATGTTAGGACATGGAGTAACTGTAAGCATAAGCGTCTAGGATACTTTGGTACGCAAGCACTTACCGGACATGGCTCGTTTAGGTCGTACACTATGAAGATTAAGAAGGAAAATCAAGATACCTGCATGTACTGTGGTGATACAGATACACCAGAACACACAATCTTCATATGTGGCAGGTGGCATAGGGAACGGGAAGCAGTAAGTCTGGAGATCGGCGAAGACCTAACACCAACAAACCTTGTACTCAAGATGGTTCAGGACAAGGAGACATGAGAGTATATATGGAGAATGCTGCATAACATCATGCAGAAGAAGGAACTGGAGGAGCGCATCCGCCAGGCATCGGAAAAAACATAACAACGTGAGAAATATGTCAACGCAATGTCTTCCAACAGTTCCTTGATTGCAAACTAGAGGCACAAGCAGGTGGTTTTAGTCGGTAGGCCAAACGGAGAATCCGACACTACCGGAGAGGGAATTTTTTTCTCGGTTCCGGTGTCTATAAAAAATTTCCCCTGGATAAAAAAAAAAGGTCACGTATAAATAGAAAAATCTTTCTTTTTGTTTGAATGTGCAAGCGGAACATTAGGTAGACGGCCTTCAACATAAGTAAAATATAATCCCGAACATAAAATTCCTCAAAAATGTCCGAAAATAATTCTTCTTTAGCTTTGTATCAAAATATTCGTACAGTGTTTTAATTTAGACAGTGTTTAATATTTTGTCTCTGAATAGCAATATCTAAATTTAAAACTATTTCGTACAAAATCTGTTTTATCTTTTTAACAGTCATATAAATTACTTTCTGATTTAATTGAAACAATTTGATTTAGTCCATAAAAGATTTTCAATATCAATTTTTCGCATCATTGATTTCAAATCGAATTTATTTATTACGAATGATCTTTTTTATAAAATTCGCGCAACTGAATGCGCCATTTGCGAGGTGTCTTATTATTCAAAAATGCGAAAACAATATCTTTCAAAAAAAATAATTTGATTAATAATTCCTGTTGAATTATTCCGGTTCATATTGCATATTGATAAAAAACCTTTTTCTACTTGGCAAGATTATTTGTTTTTTTCTAATTAATATTTTATTTTACTATTTTTATGAAAACAGCTGCATCTTGTAAAAATTATCTCTACTTACCATAATAACAGGGAGTAATATCGCCTAATCCTTTTGGTAAACAGAAATTTTTATCCTTGCAGTAACATTCATTCTCAGGATTATCTTCATATTTATCTAGAAAGTTGGGTGATGGATTATAATAATATCCTTCATATCCATCTTTCGTATAACCGGTGCGGTTATATCTAATAGGGACAGGACGACAGACAAATTTTCTATATATCCTGAATGTCCACTCCTTTTTGAGATTGACTGGAAAAATTGAACCTTCATATGCTCCTTCCAACATGTTGCATCTGCTATTTCTAAAAATTAAATAAAAAAATAGGTTAGATAACAGTCTCCCAAAATCAAGTGATGAGGAAAAAAAACAGTCTGCCAAAATTTAATCATGAGCAAAACAAAAGGTTTTTTTATTTTCATGGCCTTTGCTACTTTGGCAATTAGCCAGGACAATTATTATTTTTTTGAGACATTACATACCTGAACGGAATTCGAACCCGAGACCTTAGCAACGCAGGGTACATGTGTTACCACTACGCTACGCCGGTCGGCAACAAAAGGTTTACAATCTGCCAAAATCAAGTGATGACAAAAAAAAGATTAACATTCTTTTAAAATGAGGTGAAATTATGTCTCCAAGCGTGGAGTCCTTTTATTTAGAGCAGCGTTTCTCAATCTATGTTATTTTTAATATGTTATTTGTATTGTAATTATTTTATTTCCTGACTTCTTGTATTTTAATATTCTTTGCCTTGTGTAAACATTCTCTGTGATGTAAAAAACACCAATAAAGATTATTATTATTATTATTATTGCGGTACTATTACAAACAAATATATTGGGTCGCGCGGCTAAAAGGTTGAGGAACGCTGATTTAAAGGACAACCCAATCGATCGTGGTAGCGATGTATCTGGGAAGCTACGTGGATGAAAGGAGAGGCACTGATAGAGATGTCCAGGAACGAATTCAAAAAGCCAAAAATGCGTTGGCCATGCTTAACAAAATCTGGAGCTTTATAATATACGCAAATAAGACCAAACTGCGTATATTCAATACCAACGTGAAATCCATCTTGTACTATGGCTGTGAGACATCGAAAGTGACGAAAAAGGTTAGAAACCAACTCCAAGTATATGTTAATCACTGTTTACGTAGCATATTGCTTATCTACTGGCCAGAACGGGTTCCTAATGAAAACCTGTGGGAACGCGCAGGACAACAACGGCTCAAATTAGATATAAGACGGAGAAAGTGGGGATGGCTGAGTCACAACCTACGTAGGCCTCTAGACCATGTTGTAAGAAAGGCCCTCGGCAGAAATTTTCAAGACAGTCGAAAAAGAGGTCATCGAAGAGCCACCTGGAACGAACGATTCTGGCAGAGATTGAAAAAATTATCGTCCTGGGTAGAAATTAAATACTTGGCAAAGAACAAGGTCTACATAAAAGTCTTCGTCTACAATAAACTTTATTGTAGGCGAAGTTTAAGCCAGGGCTAGTCTTCCAACTTAACCTTTTTCATCATATTAATACAATAGTACATTATAAATATAAATTACATTCTTACATTTTATACAAATTAGCATAGGAAGTTTAGCGAACTTTAATTTAGCGAACTTTAATTTAGCGAAATTCAATAGACTTGCGGGCGAAAATATATGACCTGGGAGTATAAAAAGTATATTCACGAAACGGGATTATTTAGAGTGATTTCTTGTCTACAACCATATTTTATATTTTACTTTGAATGATTGCACAGAGAGAGATTTTAGGCACTTGGGTATTTGATTATACATTGATGGGGCGCCATAGGAAAAGGATCGCTTAAAAAATGAGCTTTTGTGGGCTGGAACTTCTAGGCTATAAAAGTACCTAAGAGTAAGGCAATGAAGGAAAGCTCTCGGAACTAGGTTGCAGCTTAAATAGGAAGGCGTTTGGTTAATTACTAACTTATGAATGAATGAAGCAAAAAAAATCTATTCATATATAAGTTTTTTAAGGCGAGAAAGGCCCTTTTTAAAAGTGAACTAATATATGAGTTAAATCTCAACTGTGTATCTAGAACAATGCCTAGATTCTTATGGTCATGCACTAATGGCAGAATATTGTTGTTTAGTTCAATTCTCACTTCGCCGTGACCCAAACTATCATTAGGGGTAGATTTATTCCCAAAGATCATAACTGCTGATTTTTTAGCATTAACCGTTAAGCAGTGGTTATTACAATAATGTATAAGAGAAACTAGATCTTGATTCACGCTTTTAACTGCTTCAGCTATTGACTCTCTCTTGAAGGATAAATGCAATTGGGTATCATCGGCAAAGAGACGAATTTTACAATATTTTATTGCATTTTCCATATCAAAGATATAAATTGAATAAAGAATCGGTCCCAGACAGGAGCCTTGTGGTACGCCCTTGGTATGGATATGAATCTATCATCCGAAGTTTTTGTATTCAACAATACTCTCTGTGTGCGATTATTGAGGTAAGATTCGAAATATTTTGTAGTGTGGATGTCAAGGCCAATGTAATTTAATTTCTGAAGAAGAAGTTCATGGTTGATACTATCAAACGCCTTGGTAAAATCAATATAAAATGTAGTGAGGTGTAAAAGAAAAGAAAAACAGACTCCAAAAATCAAGTAATGAGCAAAAAATAAGGAAAATGGTCGCATTCTGAAAAAGCCGCACATAATGTCCTGGATACCAAGCCAAAAAGGAGGACTTTCCAACCCAATGCCGGCCATGTGGCAACCATTGGTATGGATGATTTAACTTTATTTAAATTATCGTAATTATGTTTTTTGAGGCGACCGAAATAAGTTTTATCTACAAAATTGAAGAAAAAGGGAAGACCTAGAAAAAGTTGGATAGAAGGATTCTGAAATGATTATAGTCAACTTAGGTCTTTAAATTTTATTACAAACTTACGTGTTTTTGAGAAAAATCGTGTTCCCCTCTACCTTAATACATTGTGTGTATGAATTCTAAATATGTATCACAGGCCAGATTGAGTTAGATTGGGGGCCAGATATTTAAAAATCACAGAGGACGGGTGGGCGAAATTCTGAAAATCATTTTAGAACGTGGGGAAGAAATTCTGAAAACCAATTAAGGACAGGGGGAGTGGAGAAATTTCGAAAATCTTTTGAGGAAGGGGTGAGGCTGATTCTAAAAAACAAGGTAGAAATTTCATGCGAGCTGTTTGAAACTTATTGGTGGGCCAAATAATGTAGACTAGAGATGGGTCGTTCATGAACGAACCGGCTCACTGAGCCGACTCAGTACATTGACCGAAGTGACACGGTTCACCAAATTGAAATGAGCCGGCTCACGGCTCACTGTATAGTTTCAAGTTTCAAGGATACGATTGGTCGGGCGATTGTGAGCAGTGACCGGAGTGATCCGGATCTGGATCGATGTCATGTTGAACCTCGCGAGAACTCGGCTTGTAATGTATTATCATAAAGTGTATTATTTATTGTCATCAATTTGTAGGGCAGTTTATTTGAAACTAATAGGCTTAGTCTGTATTTTCTTACAACCATACAAGATAAAAATATTAAAAATATTGCCCAAATCCCAGATGTTCGATTTATAAGGGCAATAAACATCGCCATAAACTTAACACATCTGGTTTAAAATACAGTAGCTACATAAAGTGAATTGTTTGTTTCAAAAATGTTAGATAAGAACCGGGGCTAAGCGACGTTCTACCTACGAGCGAACGACCGACAACTGACCGGGTCTAAGCAAGAGCCGGCTCTAAGCGACGTTCTACCTACGACCGAACGACTGACCGACCTGTGTCTCGGGATCATGTTTACAATTCATATATTGCAAGAACCGGCTCTAAGCGACGTTCTACCTACGAATTAACGACCGACCTGTGTCTCGGAAACACGTTTACTTAACCGGATCACTGAGCCGGATCAATGAACCGGCTCAACAAACTGAACGACCTCCACTGATCCGGTTCCGCAAACTGAGCCGAAATTCCCATCTCTAATGTAGACTGGCCACTGCAAATATTGATCAAAAAGTGTCCCCCCCCCCAAATAATTTACCCACCAGCCGCTACTACATATTTCCGTATAAGATTCACTGGTACATCAACTGAGATCAACAGTTAATTTTCAGGGTCTTCAAAATACTATTAAATACCTATATAAATAAGTTAGACTGAAGTACATTTACTGTTTTTCCTATTTCATTCCAACTATTCATTAAACTATTAAATATTCATTTGTAACAAATTTTTTATTGACTTTTGACGCTTTGGAATTCCCCCACGTAACTCTGACGTCATAAACGTCACATGTTACGTCACAACCTGTAATGATTACCACGGTCAATGTTCTACAGTTTTATTTAACCGTTCAGAGTTTTGTAATGGATTTGAGTGGGTGTAAATTTCAAATAAGTGGCTTTAGGGATAATCATTAGGGGTATTTTTTTATTTTGTAAAGTGTATTTAATACAGAGTTTCTCAAACTAAGGGAGTAAAAATATAAATATATTGAATACAGTTGGATTATTTATAAAGAGAATGATGTCACAAGTGATTACCTATTATCATGCTTACATAATACGTATGAAACATTCTTATTTGAAGTTAATTAAAGTACAGTATAAATAGATAACTAGTACACGAGGGCTACCTTTTTTTAAGTTTTTACAAAAACTAAGAAATCATTTTTTTTTGGATCAAACTGTTTTATTGCTTTCAAAATATTCGCTTTTTAGATTTAAATACTTTTGCATGCGTTTAAACCAATTCTCGAAACATTTTTTCCACTTAAAGTTGGTATCTCAAAACATGGTTTTCGAAGGATTCAACAGCTTCTTGAGGTGATGAAAATCGCTGTCCACGCATTTTTTGTTTGACAATGGGGAACAAAAAAAAAGTCTTTAGGGGATAAATCAGGTGAATACGGGCAATGAGACATTAATTTGATGTTTTTCTCCTTTAAATAATCAATTGTCTGACGTGCTGTGTGGGAGCTTCCATTGTCTTGATGAAGAATGATGCGACGTTTTTGGTTGTTTTTCCTGATTTTGTCGATGACTTCTGGCAAACAAATTGTTGTATACCATTCAGCATTAACTGTTCTCCGATCCTCTAAAAGAATGGTTGCGACAATAGTACAACCGAAGAAACAAGCAATCATTTTCTTGGCAGTGCTTCGTGAACGAACAACTTTTGTGGGTTTCAGTTCATCTTGGATGACCCAAACAATGGATTGTTGCTTAGTTTCCGGTTTATATGAATAAATCTAAGTTTCGTCACCTGTAACGATGTTGTATACGGATTTTGCAGTGCCTAGGTTGAGTTTTTTAGCATTCTCTTACACCAATCAACACAAGCCTTTTTTGAGCTTCGGTCAAATTATGCGGAATCCATCGGGTACAGATCTTTTTCACAGCTAAATGTTCATGCAAAATCGAATGTATTACAGTCTGCGATATGCCAAAGGATGTCTTTATCTCACGGTAGGTCACATGCCGATCTTCTTCAATCATTTTGCGCACAGAATCGATGTTTTTTTGAATCACATTCGATTTTGGTCGACCTTCAAGTGATTCATCAAGTGATTCATCATTACCAAAAGTTGAACGAAGCGAATCTATGCATTGTTGTAGAGTTAGGCCTTTACTAAAATCGTAAAAAAACATCCAACGAAAATCTTTATGAGTAATATCCATTTTTTCCACAAACTTGTTTTTTTAAACGCTCACTGTCAACATAATAAAACTACTCGGTCAATTTAAAAGCTGTCATTGATTTCACAATAACAGATGCCAAATTTTACGAATATAGTAATGACACATTTCAATATTGCCATCTAGTGGTCGTTTGTAAAAACATAAAAGGTAATCCTCGTACTATGTATATGCGTATGTCTTTGATTACTTGATGACGGTATTATCTTTATAAAAAATGATGTGAAGTGTGAATTTTCACACATTTCAGGGTTTTGCAGGTATTTAGTAACGGAATGATGATTATTTGGGATGCCAAAACAAATTTTATGTCAAAATATTTTTTTATGAATTTTAATTCGAATGCTTAATACCATTATTTAAGTTTCTAAATATGTGCAGTATTTTTTTATATAGCAAGATTCATTAATATTTTGAAAATTGCGCCTATGGCTTCCATTGGTTGCTTAAATCATAAGCCCCGCCCTCTGATTTCGTATACATTCAAACATAGAATTAAATTATAATTTCAACACTTCCCACTGGTTATTAAATTTACGCTTTTAAAAATTAAATGCAACATTTACCAAAATATAACTAGAATTTTGAGAAAATAATTTAAACAAAATAAAAATGCAAAAAAAAAGAAAAATAAAAATTGACAGGAATCGAACTCTAGTTTGCAAATTACAAAGCTACGACAAAACGCACTACGCTATGAGCGCTTACTTATTTACTGTGTTACATAGCGAATTAAATATTTAACATATTTTAGTTAAAAACACAAAAAATGCGTTATTTTCCGAAAACATAATGATAAGAAAACATAATACGACGTAGTCTTAGGAGCGAAACCCCGTCGTAAGTCGGGGACTACCTACACTTAAAGTAAAGAAAATTGTTTATTCATCATATTGACCACAGTACCCACGTTAACCATTTACAAAGCTACAATGTTGTGTCAAATATATGTAAAAAACTCATTGTGTCATAAATTAATTCAATTTCCTACATAAACATAGTTCTTGAACATGACATATTTCCATATTTTTTCCAACAGGACACCAGGTGAATTTTTTTAGAAATGTTTTCAACCGCCACTTCAAATCATCATAAATAATATTTTTTCTACCTCTTAATAATTTATGTTTTAAACAGGTCAGTTTTCTGATGGAGTAATATATAATATTTATACATTTATTATTTATTTATAAGATTACAGAAGTTTAGAAATTAAAAGTATTTATAGATAAATGAATACGTAGGAACTAAATAGGATTATATAGCATATTTAAATATTTTATTTTTGTTTATAAATAAAATATTAATTCAGTGTTTCTCAAATAGTATAATGAAAACTGCAAGCCGATTATTATACAGAGGGTTCTTTTAATTTTCCCACTATTGATACATCGAGAACAGTGTTGCCACCTGTCGGGTTTGACCCAGACAGTCCGGGTTTTGCGCTGCGTGTCCGGGCGAAAAGGCCAAAAATGTCCGGGAATTTATAAAATTTAGCAAAATTATTAATTTTTTAAAATAACACTGACATACACTAGGGTTGTACATCGATGTTTAACAGCGATGTTAACATCGACGCCCAAGGATAAACCGAAAACCGCGGTTTTTTCTTGCAGTTTCGGTTTTTGCACTGCAAACCGCGGTTTTGGGGTTCGGTTATAACCGTTTCAGAAACATTAGTCTACCCTTGTAGTACTATATCTTCATTTTTAGCTATACATAGGGCAAATAAAAATTTGAAACAAGCGGTTTTGTTCAAGCTTTCTGAAACACTCTGTATTATAATGCTTTAAGCAGGGAGGATTTGCATACTAGAAATTTTTTATAACCGTGGTATGTAAAGTTTTTAAAAATTGTTTGAACTTACGATTCCGGTGTTTCATTTCCTTGTGGCATTTTGTATCCCCACTGTTCTAAACCTGGAGAGCCATTCCATTTCTTAATAGAATATAATCTCCCCCTCTCTTCCTCTGGAAGTAGAGAACTTCCCTCCTTGCTATATGGATCCACTACCATATTTACTGTGTCATTTCCTTCGTCGTACATCTAAAATAATATTCCAATTTACTCTAAGTCTGATTAATAATTTTATAGGTCTTACCCTATCCAAAATTCCAAAACGTTTAAAATTGATCCAGTTGGGTAATATTTTGTTTGCTGCTTCTACAAGAGAATCCTCATAACCCCAGAAATAATCGTGAGCTGTTATATTTAGAATTGGTTCTGATTTTAGATACCTCGTTAAAGACGCAACAGCTAGATTTAAAAACATGGAAGACTGATGCAACATGGATGCTATGCCCTGTAAAAAAGAAAATAATTAGGAATTAATGGGCATTTACGTTTATTCAATCCACAAGATTGCTCAGATTGATCTGGTGACGTCACAAGATTAGTCATATTGCTCGGATTTTGTTAACATTTTTTATGGTAACGGTGGCGCTAAATGCAACTGTCTAATTTCTGTCGTTGATTACAACTGCTACCGCGTTTTGATTTATAAATATGAGTGTACTAGTTAACCCGTCAACAATGACGTATTTGTAATATAAAAATTTCAATTGTTTGTATGTGTATTTGGTTTTATTTTTTAACGTATCTTAATTTCGTTGCCGAACAGCGAATCACGGGACAGGATATCACCAGTTAGACAATCACGGGAGAGGATGTCACCTGTCAGCCAATCAAGAGACAGGGTGTCTCCAGTTAGCCATTCACGAGAACCTTAGGAAAAATTGGTGTCACAATGTTACTGACACTACATACAGACACTTGCTAACGTAACATTTCTGTATGTAATTATATTTGTAGATACTTAGAGAATAAATCTGCAAAATACTGTTCATATCGGTCAAAGGATATAGGAGTATCCTAGGGTTTCTTGTTTATGCCTACTAAACTCTAGACATTTCTATAGGTTATTTTATCCGCAGATTTTTAAATAATAAATCTGCAAAATATTTTTCATATAGATTAAAAGATATAGAAGTGTTTAGAGTTTCTTGTTTATACCTACGAAACTCTAGACCAGTGTTTCTCAAAGGTGTGCCGCAAAATTTTCCAAATTTGCCGCGAATTCTTTAAAAAAAAAAAACTAGCGACGTGATTATTTTAACATCATTGTCCGAATATACGTACAATACCATTAATAAGAATAAAGTACACGAACGATCTTTTTATAACGAATTGAAATTGACATATTCTGAATACAGGGGAGTCTGCATTCAAAATGTCTTCTTCTGTAAGTATGTAGGTGTGCCGCGAAATTTTTCTTCTTTGGAAAATGTGTCACGAGAGTAACAAGATTGAGAAACACTGCTCGAGATATTTCTATACGTTGTTTTGTCCGCAGATTCTTAGAGAATAAATCTGCAAAAAAATTTTCATATCGATCAAAGAATATAGGAGTGTTTAGAGTTTCTTATTTATGTCTACGAAACCTGTCTGTATGTTATTTTGTCAGCAGATTCCTAGAGAATAAATCTGCGAAATCTTGTTCATAACGGTCAAAGGATATAGGTTTGTCTGCCAATCACGAGAACCTTAGGAAAAATTGATGTCACAATGTTAGCGACACTACATACAGACACTTGCTAACTATATATGTCATATTACCAATAATAGAATTCTATCACAAACGGCACTTATTTCCTACATTTTGTTAAGTTATGTTTGCGACAATTTCCAATTGGTTGCAAGATTCAATTTATCTGCGTTAATCCCCACCACCAGCAATCCATTAATCCCGGCAATCCTGCCAGATCATCGGATTGCTTATAAACACTCGAAGTGCTCTGGCAAACCAATCGGATTGATTATAAATAAGCTAATGTGTACGCTTCGACTGACTTTACGAACGGGTCGGGAACACTTGGATCGCTCGGATTGATCTGACTGACTAAACGTAAACGCTCATTAACATTTGAACTGCCCAAATCATCATTGTCAAATAAATTTTGTGATGGCTTCTTTGATTAGAATCAGAAAAATATGGGCATAACTTATCTCAACAGCTCTAGAGATATTATATATTTCATTTTGTAATATAGGCTATTCCACACTTTTAATATCCGTGGACCGTTTTAATGAGTGTAATTAGTACATTTATAGATTTTCACTCTACCAAAAATATTTTTCAGTATAATTATGGGGGTAACATATTCTCTTAATTTAATTTTGATAATGTGGTAAGTGTGTAACCCTTATTATTTTTAAATTAGGCGGTTTTACTAAAACAGCTTATGCCAAATAGACCATATTAGTGTTACGTCATATACATGTGCTGCCATCTGACAACTGTTTTCTTTAGAATTTTTGGGCAGATTTAAAATACATGTGTCATTACTTTTGTTACCTTAATTTTATGAATATTTTCAATTTTGGACCAAAAACTATATATCTTTGATAAGTATATACTAATATATACAGTTCAGATACCTTATATTATAGAATAATGTTTTTATAAATATATAAATAAGGATTCAAAGATATATTTATAGGCTACGTTTTTAAATAATATGAAAATCGAAATATCTTTAATATTTATTTAATTAAAACTAAGTAATCATTAATATTTTGTTTCAGAATGCTTAAAGCTGCATTCACAGTTACCAAATTATACTTACAATTTATAACTATAATCAAGTATTATATTTATAGGGGAAAAATTTTAAGATCGTAGCGCCACGCGGATTTTTTTGAAACCATTCTAAATCAGATACCACTTGACATTTACTAGTTAATAATAGCGTATTAGTGCATCAAAAAACGACAAAAAATAAATAATTGTTTGGGATTTTCTGATTTTGTGAAGTGACATTACTTGTAAACATCTAAAATACTACATTTTGTGATCTGGTTTTAAGTTATGGCGGTTTTCCATTGTCGATTATTTTAACTATATTGGGGGAAATAATAATTCCCGTGTTGTTTACCAAGGGGTAGAAATCTACAATGCTGGGCATATAATATTGTGTGGAGTCACTGAAAAAAACAGAGAGTTCATAAAGATTTATGCATTATGCCTACAAACTTGTGCATTACAAACCCACACACAATAACAGGAATTTTCAAGATATGCGATAATAAATACAAAATTGAAAATATTTTTTGTAGTCACTATCATTAAAATGTAATGAGCAAACTTTGATATAAGGGCTCACTTTTTTTCCAATTTTTAAATTGTTTATCTAAACATCGCGTCGATTCCTAACCTCTTGCTTTCCCAATTTTGTTTCGAACCGTACGGTGTCTGATATTAGTCGAAACAAATGAAACGATATTTCTGGGTTTCTTCTTTTCAATGAATTGCACATAGGCACACAACAATATGTATTATACATTTTTCAATGATTATAATAAAACTTTAAAAACAAACTTCATACAAAACCAATACACAAAACGAAATGTTATCTGATGTACACAAGTTCATGAAACGCTCACCAGATGGTAGGGTGCTTAGCTGCAATTCCCTATACTTAGGAGAGCATTCATACATACCAAATTATAATTATGATTAGTAAATGCTACCATCTGTTGTTACAAACAAAAATTACTATTGCATGAACCCACCATCTACGTTTTTAACCTTATTTCATTTTTAAATATATTAAAATGGTCACAGTTCCTCATCTACGAATTATTTAGGCAGTTATATGATCCATAATTATAATTTTTTGCACGTCGTATCTATTTTGACATTTCAAATTCACTTATAGGTTAGTTTCTGTCCCTTTCTCGCTGTGTAAATCATAAGTATAAGTATAAGCATGAAGTTTGCAAACTTTTAACTTATACTTATAATTAAGACACTTAAGTACGTTAGTGTGAATGATTACGTAGGAGGTAATATGACAAACTTCTAATTATAAATCGAAATCATATAATTATAATTAGGGAAGTGTGAATGCAACTTAATAGTGTACCTATTGTTTTGCTCCAAATTAGAATCAATACAGCCAAATTCTTAATTACTAATTTTTTCGTTTTTTTTTTGACAGATGAAAATGAAAAACAATAATGGATAAAATAAGAACAACATATTGGTCCTTTAAACTATTTAGAGATGGCTAACAGACTTATTGCTATGTTACTTGCCACAAAAACGATTATTAACGTAAATTTTTCAAAATTAGCCTGCAAAATAATATTGTTCTGCAAAAATAATGACATATTTGTATTAATTATAATGTATAAAATAAGAATTTTTTAAATAAATATTGACTTGTAGTTTTGATGTGAAGCATTTTCTTACTTTGAAAACTTAATTTATACTTCCAAAATACAATTTAAAAAAAAAACCTTCTTAATTCAAATAAAAGGAAACCTTTCGCTTTATGAATTACAATTGACTAATCTGTAGTCTAATTACTGTTGAAAAAAGTGCGGTTAAAACGCGGTTTTCAAGTATTTTGATCAATTCTACTGACTTAAAATTTTCAATTGATTTTATTTAAAATATTCAAATATTTATTTCGCCAATATCAAAAGTTTTCTTTACTTTGAAGGAAATATTAGTTTAAAGATGTTTTGAAGATGAGAGAACTTAAAATTACTTATTTGTAAACTTGGAAATAGTACACACAAATCCAACAAAAAACTTATTCATATTTTGTTATAAAAACTATGTCTCGCCTGAAAAATGATGTTCTCTTGACTGTATATTGATGATGTTTTTTAAATTCACAAAAAAATATAAACAAAGTAATGAACACAATTTAAGAAACACAAAGATGAAAATAAGTCTAAAAACTTACTTTAAGAGATGATTTTTTTAGAACTATTCTTTATTATATCAAAAAAAAAGTGTAAATAATTAACACGAAAAGCTAGGGACTTCATGATACACTAAAAGTTCATTTTTTAGTGTACCATGAACTCCCTTTGACACTAATTTTTTTTTAGAGCCAGTTATCGGCCAGTTTCCAAACTATGTATTTTTGGAAAAATTTTTGAATCATTAATTTTTAATAATATCTACAATTCCGTCAAGAATTACATAATTCCCCAGCAACACGGATTTGTTCGAGGTAGATCGGTTGACACAAATTTGTTTTTGTATACCGACTATTTGCTAAAACATTTAGATAAACAAATTCAAGTGGATTCTGTATACACAGACTTCAGTAAAGCCTTTGACAAAATCAACCATAATCTTCTAATAAATAAGCTCTTAAAAATGGGTATTCATGGGGATTTACTTAAATGGTTTATCTCTTACATTAAGAACCGAAGTCAAGCTGTGAAAATCAATCAATTTACGTCAAGGTTTGTAAAAATTACATCTGGTGTCCCTCAGGGGTCTCATTTAGGACCATTACTTTTTCTGCTTTTCATAAACGACATCACTAGTTATATTTCAAATGTTAATTTTCTATTATTTGCTGATGACATGAAAATGTTCTTTAAAATTACTTCAATTTCTGACGCAATATTGCTTCAAAATGACCTTGATAATTTCCATAAATACTGCGATGTAAATAAACTTTTCTTGAATTATGGTAAATGCCAAATTGTCTCATTTTCTAGAAATACTAATAAGTTTACATTTGACTATAAGTTAAATGGGAATTTATTAAATAGGACTGAAGTTGTGAAGGATCTTGGGGTGTATATTGACACAAAATTATCATTTGAAGCTCATATAATAAATATAGTTTCTAAAGCCTGGAGAATGCTGGGTTTTATTATTCGTAGCACAAAAAAATTTAAATCGGTAATTCCTATTAAAAATCTTTACTTTGCCTATGTTTATAGTCTACTAAATTTTGCATCCGTTATTTGGAACCCACAGTATGATAAGTATGTAAATAAAATTGAAAGAATTCAGATTAAAGCTTTAAAATATCTTTGCTATAAAACAGACATCCCTTATGAAAATTATGAATCTGCCTGTACTATTTTTAATATTTTAACATTAAAAAATCGTCGTGTGCTAGCGGACATGTTTTTTCTTTATAAGATTGTTAATAGTCATACTGAAAGCAGTGACCTGCTACAACTTTTTGGTCTTCATGTTCCCTCATATCAGACCCGCAACCAAACGTTATTTCACGTAACAAATTTTAATACTAATTCCTTCCGTAATTCACCCCTCATCAGATTGGCATCTACTTATAATATGAACTTTGGGACTATTGATATTTTCAATTCTGCCAAACTTCTGTTCCGCCGAAAGTGCATTGAAATTCTAAGATAAACTTTATGTTGTCCAATAAATTGCATGTGTCATTACTTGTATGTATCTAAAACATTTCGTATTTTTTCACTATTTGATTATGTACTTTAATTAGTAATAATTTAAACATATAACGTGTATTATTATACAGAGAACACTTTACTGGGCTTGTCCTGTGTGTGTTCCAGTCCAATAAATAAATAAATAAATAAGCATCCACACACGGAGATATTTCTCCCTATTACACTGCTATATCTACGCCACTGTTTTATTACTTTCGATTTGACCTTAGTTTGATTCACCTTAAGTGACGGTTTGAAATTTCTATTCTTGGCGTAGTTCAAGGTGTAGTTTATCTCTAATCTCAGAGCTAATAAAATGGTCTGTCATTTGCACGTACTCTGCAGCAGGCGACAGAACATCATACGTTACTCTTATTTATGTTTTTTTACTGACTGCAACTCTTATTGACCTACTTTTTAAACCCTTGATCAACTTGAAATAAAAACATTTGTTATAAACTAGTTTAATAACAAATTACAAAAAATCGAGGAAAAAATACGATATCCAATTCGAACAGATTAACGTATTATAGTAAAACCGGCTGTAGTTGAATATGCGTTCGTAATTTAAAGCTTTAGACCAGGGGTCGACAACCGGCGGCCCGCCGATAAAACGTAAAAGAAAAACATTTTATTCTCATAATATCAATCTAATTGTTTTACAACAATAAATAGATTAAAGTTGTATAGGCATTAAAGTATAGTATACAATAGGGTTGTACATCGAAGGCAAAACATCGATGTATAACATCGATGTTAACATCGGCGTTTACTATCCTGTTGAAAAAACACCAAAGGAAAAACATCGATGTATCGGAAACATCGATGTTTTATTAATATTAAAAAAAGCTATTTATTTATATTATATAGGTTTTATTTAATAATGTAAAGATAAAATACGAAAAAAGTAACACATAATACACAAAAAGCATTTATTAGATTTTGAAATAGAAATATTCCTTTTTAATAGTAATTAATTTCACATTAATATTATTATACCCAATATAATAATCCTAATTTGTACCTACAGTCTATTCCAAACGATTAGGCGGAACTAACCGCAATTTTCATTTTTGTAATTTGTCATTAGATATTTTTTTATATATTGAAGTTGTCTTTTCCTGAACAAAATGATCAAAAGCTTAATCGGTAAAAGTAACTAGAATTGAAAATCTAGTTCCGCCTAAACCAAAGGAACAGACCTTACTATTTTTACATTTCTAAAATGAAATATTGGATATTATTACCTATGATTATTACAATACTAATATAGTAATCTTAATGTTAATTTTATATTATTTAACATAAAAATAACACTGTCATACACAATTATTTTTATACTTTTTACCGAACGCCAACATATATAAGGGAGGTATTGTGATCATACCGATTTTGACATTTCGAGATTTCGATGGATCTCCACGAATTGAGGTCCCTACATAGCGTTTTGACTACTTTTAGCATGATGTCTGTCGGTCTGTCTGTCCGTCTGTCTGTCTGTCCGTCTGTCTGTCTGTCTGTCCGTCTGTCTGTCTGTCCGTCTGTGTACACGTGCAGAGCAAATTCGGTTGAAAGGATTTTTATGAAACTTCATATTTAAACTTCTGCTAGCAATGGCACGAGATGATCAACTTTTGGTAAAAATCGGTTGACTAAAAATGGGAGTTTACTTGTGTTGATTTTAAGATATTATGAATATTTCACAACAGAAAAATATTTAGAAAAAATTTATTGAACAAAAGTTGCTATAAAAGCAATAATTAATAACTTTTATTTGAGACGTTTTTTGATAAAACGAAAAATAATTTTTGTAAAATTTTTCGAAATTTTTTCCAAGTCTCTATTTTTTCATACTTATATGTAACGTTTCCATGGTCATGATAAATAATATCTCTGTTAGAAAATATTAGGCCAAGTTATTTCTACTCTGCTGCTAGAATGTATTTTATACAAGTTCTTTTGATGGCGGTCGGTCCTGTGGTGGCCATAGCTGATTTTTTTATGATATATATCATTAATTGTTCTACGTATAATTTCTTCCTCTACATCACTCATTATTCGTGACTTTCCACTATCACATTTATTTTTTGTCATTTGATTTCTAGAGAATAATTTTCCACACTCTTATAGGGTAGTTGAGTTAATTCTTTAGAATTTCTTGTCTTTAGTGGTAATCGTACATAAATGTAATAATTAGAATTAGGCACTTTATACTACATTATTTTATTGTGTGCTTTACGTTAACATGTATAATAGCGTGGCATTTGCTATTTTTTGCGTTTCCAATGTAATTTCCGCTTCATTTTAAATTAAAGGTTAAAAGTGTAAATTCACTGCAGTAATTGTTTAAGGAAGGACTCAATATTTAACATAATTACTTCCAAAATTTAAGAATCATCCGGGGCCATGAAATCTACAATTGTTCAAGGATAATAAAAGCTATTAAATACTTGAGTAGAGAATTAATTACAGAAACTGAAGCACTTGGATTGCAAAAAAAAGTGAATTTACGGATATTTGTATTCGCAAGAATTAGGATACCCGAGCACTCTCCGAGAAACTGAGAAGCAAGAAGATCTGAAAAAAGTGGACTTGTTATCCCTGGGAAACGATAATAGATGCAGAGTTCATTTTAAGTATTAAATACTTGAGGCTGAGTCGACCCCAGAGCTGACTGCACAATTTCGGTAGATAAAAATATGAAATAGGTGAGGGAAATCGAACCCGCGTCTCTGTGCTTCGTAGGCAACCGTCCTACCACGGAGCCACGGCAACTCTTGAATAAACGCCTGAACATGTAGGGATATTTCTATCTGAGCCAGTATTTTCCCATGGACAATTATATATTGCTTTATCACAGCGGTGGTCAAACCGCGGCCCGCGGGCCGTCTGCGGCCCTTGTAGGCATTTTATGCGGCCCACCAATATCCACAAACAATTGCATTTTAAAGTGAAAAAATTGGAAAATGGAGGCGAGATCGTGTTTTTTTCTCTGCACTTTAAAAATAGACGTGAGGCCGTTGTTTTTGCTCTTCACTTTCATATGGGGAGGGCACCAGAATATTTATGCGGCCCGCGCTATCCTATTATAATGTCAATGTGGCCCGCCGTCCAAAAAGTTTGCCCACCGCTGCTTGATCAAGATAAAAGAAACGGGAAAACATTATAATCAAAAATCTCTGAAAGTGCAACGCAAAGTCACTGAAGAGTGATGATTAGCTCACAGATAAAGTGGTTTAAAAAAATATTTGACAAGAATGTAGGTGTATAAAGGCTTGAGATTGCTTGGTATATATATATAGTACTAGATGTTAGCTGTGCTTAGATCAATAAAATTTATCAAGTACTTTCGCAAATATTGACGGGCTAGCTAATTCTAACAAGTATCTATCTTATTACAAAGCGATGCGTAGTTCTAACGTCTTCCTTATTCTAGCTTAGCTTTACTGTGGAATGAATAAAGTTTAATTACCCGGGGGCTTCATCTTCGATCTATGAAACTGGTGAAAATGTTTTTATAAAGAACCAGACGTCACTAATCATTTTAAATAATTAAAAGTGTAAATGTAAAAAGGCTTGAGACTGAGTAGTATATATGGTATTAGTTATTAGCTGTGCTACTTTAACTGAAGATTGCATAACCCTCGGCCAGTGGGAAGACCTCGAAAGAGATAGAGATATCAGCTAACCGAAGATCTAACAAATATTGGAATACGGGGTACTTAGCAAGACCTGACAATGAATAGATCAAGATGGAGGACTTATGTGAGTGAGGCCAAAAGTCAATCTGACTGATAGTGCCCAAAGAAGAAAAAGAAGAATTTAATTGATCAATAAAATTAATAAAACACTTTCGCAGATATTTTGCCACAGGTTAACTAATTGCAATATATTTCCTCACCGGGAATCGAAGCTGTAACCTAAGAATTTCTCGTTCTGGTCCCAACACCACTGGGTTGGGCGAGTGAGTTAGTATATGTTGATATTATGATATAACCATTAATGTTGATATTATGATATCAGCATTACCCATTTTAGGTGTCCTCTATTTTAATGACAACAAAATATATAAGATACCAGGAAAAACACTTAATAGATCAGAATACAGGATGCGTTTATGAGGCCAAAAGTCCCGACAGTTCCTAAGAATGTTTTTATTACTAACAATTTATGGTTTAATGAATTACTATTAATTAGCACTTATGTCATTAATAGTTTTGTTTATATATGGCTAAAGAAGTGTGGAAAGTAATGTTAACTTAAGGTTATATTTTTATTTGTAATGATTTACAGGTATTCGATTCGCGAAATTACTTTATTGTCATTGGTAATACCTTGATTCAGTATTGTCCTCACAAACCTTGTTCTCGAAATAACTACTGTTTTAATCACACTCCAACTCTCAATAAAAAATACACATCATTGTACATATCGTCACGTTCTTAATTTGCTAATACATTTTCTTCTTAATCTATGCCTTTTTTTTAGAGGTTGCTTATCAATTATTTTCACTTTGGAGACTGTGACTCGAAATAAATTTATAAGTGAGCACCCATAACACAAGAGAAGATTTCTTAGGGTACACGTAGAAGGATTGTTTTAGACGCTGATTTATCGGCAACGATGAATATGCGCTTATTGACGCCGATTAATGCATACATGGAAAAATTGTCAGCGACGTCAGTTTATTGAAATTTATTTCATTAAAACTGATCTGATTTAAAATTAATGTGTACTTCCTTGGGTGTGTTATATACCTACCAAAATGTGTCACTTCTGCAAATTAGATGGTGTAACAAATTCATAACAAAATAATAAAATACCCTGTAATATAATACGGTATAATAGCTTTACTCGTGTGCGCAATATTTCTTTTAGTGTTCACGAATGAAATAGTTACTGTTTCTGTCAAGATGTTAATTATTCATGGTAACCTTCAGACAATTACGTAACCTGTCAATAGCAAGTCAATCGTGTTTGTAGATAGAAAAAACTCCAACTCAGAACATGCGCGTTTTTAATTTCGATGAATTTAATTAATAAACTGAGTCCCGACACTTAAATATACTCCATTGTGATTACAATATTATCAGGCAGCAAAATTTAGAATTCGCGGTGACAAGAATATCTAACACGTTTTAAGTTGGGCATGCGCATTAAATCTGTTCATGAACTTGTTCCTTAATTGTTGGTACCTTACTAGAAACTTTTTTCGCGGTTTTTCATTTAAAGACGGAAATCCTACATATATAGTAATCAGTGGCGGCGTTAGCGGGGGGTTCAAATTTGCCCAAAATTGCTCTGGCCCCCAGTTGCTCCCCCAGAATTGCTAGGTAATTGCTAATGTATTTTAGAAGTGAGGACCTTTTTTTTTAGTTCATCACTGTGTAAACGATGATTTTAAATATTTCCTACCCCACCAAATTTTTCTCAAAAATTTCCTGCCCCCCCCCTCCAGATTTTAAGAGCTAGCGCCGCCAAAGATAGTAATTAAATTAAAGTATTATATATATGGTAATAAAGGAATTGCAATTAGTATTAGCAATAATGTTCGAATATTTGTTATTCAAGTAAATCAAATTCGAACATTTGAAATTAAAATGTTCAAAATTCGAATAATAAAATTTTTGACCATTTTACTAAATCTATATCATAATTCACATTTACTACCTAGAAAATATAGATTTTAATTTCTTTTTAAAAGTGACTAATTTAGTGACTAGTTTAGTGAATATAACCTAACTTTTTTGATAAAAAAATAATAGGCAACATAGCTAATTTTTCAACTACTACTTCCTTTTATAATTATCGTGAAAGATCTTTCCAAAGAGCGACAAAAACTAAATGGAACTGGGCAGGCCATGCAATGGTACTATAAAGGTAGGCCAATATAAAGGCATAATGGACACTCTGTAGCAGACGTAGAAGACTAAGGGCACATATGAAACGTTGAAGAGACAAGGTCTATTCCTAGGAGAAACAGAATTAGCGCAAAGATCAAAACAAGAAATAAAGACCATTGCCCAGCACTGGGTGGTATATATTATTATTAATTCTATTATCCCTGGAAAGACTTAACACTTAGTAGACTATAGTGAGGCAAAAAAGGTTACACAACTGACAGTCCCCAAGAAAAGATAAGTACAGTTATGTAATGTCCATAAATGTGTTAAAAACAGATTAAAAACTATGAATTCTCCAAGGCACACGCACATTTTTGTGGACTTACGTCCTTTACCGTATTATAAACAAGATCACCTTTAATTATGCAAGATTTAATCATTTTTTTTTAGTTTTTTCAGTAAATCTTATTTTTATTAGTTTCAATGTCTTTAACTCGGAGAATTGTAAAAGACATTCTTGGTATATATAAATATACTATAGATACGCATCAAAGGAACCCTGCACATTATAGCACCCGACGCGACCCGACAAAACATAATTTTAGGTCTGTTCGTCAAGAGTCACTACTCTTGACGAACTAACCAGAAAATTTAAGTGTTTATTTTAGTTTTATCTACAGATGTAGTCACGTAAAAAGATGAACATACTTAACAAAGAATCAGAGAAAGATGATTTACAAGATCTGAAGAAAATGTTCATGAAATAAATTAGCAAATAAATACGTTTCTAGAATTTCATATTCTTAAAGACTTGCTTAAAGATGACGAACAATTTCAAATGTATTTCCTAGAACAGGGGTTCTTAAACTTATGTAGTCCGAGGACCCCCTCTTGAACAACATTTTTTTTTGCTAACCCTATCCCACCCTAGGCATTTTACGTCGTTCTTGAGACTTAATTTCTGGCTTAATAATCTCATAAGCACTACGTTATAATAAATATTGGTAAAAATGTATCGCTGGTTATTTTAAAAAATGGCCTTGCGCATTTTTAGAGATGAACATTTTTACTAGCATATAGAATAAAAAACATAAAATGAATAAAAATAGTAGTAAAAAGAATTAAAAAAGTTACAAATTATAATAGGTTTAACGTGTTATAATTTGTCATACAACATTTCTTGGTCAAATATTGGTCAAAATAGATCTTATTATAATATGTTTTCTGTAAATAATTTGCAATTAAATAAAAATAATTATTTTTTTACTAATTATTGTTTAGTTATGTCAATAACTCGTTAGATAACAACAAATAGAAAAAGTCTTGACCATGTAGGATTTTTATTAAATGAGTTATTTGAATAAAAGCGAAAAGTTAGGGGATGTAAAGTTTATGTCATCTGTACAAGATCTAACCTTTAGATAATTTTAGAGATAAATCGATAAAAATATGCTGGATCAAGGGTCACTCGAACTCCAAATTTAATAATCAAGTAGATATTCTAGCAAAGGAGGCCGTTTTAAAAGGAATGCCGCTACAAATACCACCTAGCAACAATGAAATTAATTTAAAATTAAAAGAAATTGTTCTAAATCAATGGCAACATGATTTCCTACAGTCACTTAAACATAGAGCATCATATTATGGAGAAATCCAGACAACACTACCAAAAAAACACTGGTTCTCGTCAGACCAAAACAGGGCTTTCATCTGTACTATAATACGACTAAGATTTAATCATAACCTCTCACCTTCTCATCTGCATAGAATAAACTTGAAATCAACCCCGTACTGTCAATGTGATGACCAGTCTATTGGTGACGTTAACCACTTACTTTTTAAATGTCCCTTATATTTCGGTAATCGTACAAAATTTTTAAATAAATTAATTTCAGAAAATATCACATTTCCAACAAACATTCAAACACTTTTGGCCACAAACTCGATGAAAATTTATAATATAATCTTTGACTACATCAAAGTAGAAAAAATTAAAGTGTAATAAAATCGTATTTATACTTAACATTAATACTAATATATTCTGGCTAATAGTCTCTTAAGGACAAAAATTTTGGTAAAAATAAAAATGAAGAAGAATAAATAAATTTTATATTTGTATTTTAATGTCTATTCTAATTCGTAATTGTAATTTTATTGTTAATAACTATTATTATGTATTTTATATGTAACTTATATTATTATTGCTATATTATTTTATTGTATACATCACTGGTTAATAGTCAGTGCAACTAAGACCAATAAATACTAATTAAAAAAAGTTTATGTCAAAATTGTTTCGCGGATCCCCAAGGGTCTGCGGACCCCAGTTTAAGAACCGCTGTCCTAGTAGAAAAATTACAATTTGAGGAAATATATGAATATTAAAGATGTCTTTCATCAAATGACACGTGGGGACACGTGTTGACTAGAAACACATTGAACACGATGCGCCGGGTGGCGTACTTTCCTCACCATCGACAACACCTTGAACTGGATCGTTTGGATAGTGTGTTTGTGAGCGCGTCACATCGCGTCGTGTGTTAAGTATGATGTTTTTAATCCCTAGTCAATAATAGAAAATAGCAGAATTTCATTTGAGTCAACACGCGTCGCATTTCGTTGCGTTGGGTTTTATAAGTCTCCACTCTTCAAAAAAAATGAGACGCCATTTTATGATGTCATGAGTGCTACCAACTTACGAAACCAATATTTTTCCAGACCATAAATTCAAATAATAGGCAACAATAGTTTTTAGGGTTTTGTAGGTATGACCAAAAAACCCTTATACCGTCATTTTGTCGTCTGTCTGTCTGTCTGTCTGTCTGTCTGTCTGTTCGGTAAAAATTGTAGCCAAACGGCTAAACCTAGAGAGTTGAAATTTGGCATGCTTATACAACTCTTTGACCCGCACATAGGAAAAATACTAAAACATCTAAAAAACATACCCCCCTAAAAATATAAACAAATATGTGCTCATCGAAAACAAAAATATTTTTTTTAAATTCTGAGTAGGGTATCAAATGAAAGCCCTTAGTACGTGGATTAACGATCAAATTTTTATTTTTGCAAAATAAATTATTTTGATGCGATTTTTGCCAAAAATGTGCAAAAAAATTTTTGTCCCACGCCCTGTAGCCCAGATGGTTTAAACTAAAAATCTAAAAAAATTCTAAGTAATGTATATTGGTGTGAACCGAAATAGTACAACAGGAATTTTTGATCAGATTATGTTTTTGGAAAATAACGCATTTTTTGTGGTTTTTGGTTTACAAAGTACAAAAGTTATACCAATGTAAGACATTGCATGGCGTGCGATGGCTACATGCGTTAGAGCACTCTTAAACTGGTTGGAAAACGAAGGGTTTCGAGTTCGAGTACCGGAGTGTATTTATTTTTTCTGTTTTTTTTTTGCATTTTTATTATGTTGAAATTATTTTGTCAAAATTCTAGTTATATTTTGACAAATGTTGTATTTAATTTTTATGAGCGTAAATTTAATAACCAGTCTTATTATATGATTAACAGACGATAAATTATTTTAAAAATATCGTTCATTTTGCCGTGATTACTACAAAGTAAAATTTGTCCTACACACTCAGCATACCGCCTTCACTTATTATATACCTGCGAAACCCTGAAATGTGTGAATATTCACACTTCACATCAATTTTTTTGTTTTAACAAAATAACAATTTTTAACCGATAGATTTATTTATTATTTTTTCTGACGCAAAGTAATTTTCTACGTGTAAATGTCAAAAAAACATTGATAAATAATGTTGTTAAGGAAATTATATGCAAGATTCTTGCAATGAAGACTTGTATTATTATAAGTTACATAAACATCAACAAGTATTATTATTAGCAAATTAAAATCATTCACTGATTGAACATAGTTTTTGCAACAATTTATAATATTTCTTTTTAACACCTAAACAAAATACAAGTATTAATCAAGCAGTAAATAGAGAAAAAATAGTAATTTGGAGATAGAACAAAAAGATAGGACAAAAGGATATATAATAATAATAATTTATTTCACTATTAAGTTTAAATACATATTTACATATAGTCTGTACACTAGTTACTTAACACTAAAATAAAGATAAATACCACAATAGACTGCTACCAGTCTGTGCGTGGTTATTCATTGAAGTACATTTTTGAAGTTAGAGTGAAAATCAATATAAATCCATACATAAGTGCGCCTACACTAATTTCAATTCCTAATACTATATTTTACATAAATACAATAATCACATAAATACATTCAACCCAAGATACTTTCAGACTCTGTATTACTCAAATTAATACAGTAGTCTTTTGCATATTTACAATAATTTCTTTGATGCAAATTTATTCGGTTTATATGTATATACTGATTGAAATTATTATATACTTTGGGCACGAAATATATAAAGCAGCGTTGACCAAAAGTTTTACAAGTTTTATGATTTGCTGCTAAGTTTTTAAACCTTGTAGTGTAAGAATGGTTCAGTTTATTAACAATAGTCGGGTTTTTATTTATAAATTTTAATATCGAATAAATATATAATTTCGGAATGTTTAAGACTTTACTATCTAAAAATAGCTGTTTAGATGAATATTGTTTATCTTTTTTGTGCATAATTTTTAATATTATTTTTTGCGTTGTTTTTATTTTATTTATATAACATTCTGACGCACCACCCCAAGCTATTAGACCATATGATAATAACGATTCAACCAATGCATAATAGAATGTATACAAAACGTTCAGTGGCATAATATCCCTTAATTTTTTAAAAACATAAAATGTTTTTCGGAGATTGTTATTAAGTTTATCTATGTGTGGTTGCCAGCGTAAATGTGTATCAATGATGACGCCCAAGTATTTTGTAGTAGTTTGCTTTTTTATTTTATTACAGACACAATTAACAATCTGACAAGTATTCTCATGAAGTACTATATAATCGTATGTTGGTTGTGTGTTCTTATAAATCGAAAATGGGATAAACTGTGTTTTTTCTACATTCAGTGTTAAAATATTATCGTCTAACCAGGATTTAATAATCCGCAAGTCATGCTCCGCCATTTCTCGATTTTCAGTCCACGATGATGACTCCGTAATAAGAACAGTGTCGTCCGCATATGAGATTAATTTACCTTTTATTTCTTTTATATTTAATAAATCATTGATATAAATTAAAAACAATACAGGGCCAAGCACTGTTCCTTGTGGCACACCACATTTAATATAATCTTTTTCGCTCAAAACCCCGTCAATCATTACCATTTGTTCTCTATTTTTCAAATAACTACTAAAAAAATTTAGTGGAACACCTCTTACACCATGAATTTCGAGTTTCGATAACAAGATTGAATGATCGACGGTGTCGAAAGCTTTGGCTAAATCCAGAAAAATGGCGGAGCATGGTAACGACCTATCCAAACCCGAATAGACAAGCTCGGCCAATTTAGAAATAGCATCTTCGGCACTTTTATTTTTAGTAAAACCAAATTGTTTTTTTGATAATATATCTAATTTTGTGAGGAAATCTAACAATCTTTTTTTAATAACTTTTTCAAACAGTTTTGCGATGTTGCTGATTAAAGAAATTGGCCTATAATTATTGATTTTTTCCTGTTCTCCACCTTTAAATACTGGTTTTACTATAGCTATTTTGAATTTTTTAGGAAAGTAGCCCTTTTCTAAACAAACATTAAAAATCTCTACTATTGGGTATGCTATTGAATTTATTATATTTTTTAATATTTCAGTGGTAATGCCATCGTATCCAGCGGATTTTTTATTTTTTAAATCGCGTGTAATTTGTTTAATTTCTTCTACATCGGTCGGCGATAAAAACAGTGAGGAAGTATTGCGTGGGATTGAATGCAACATTGCGGATTGACTTGTAAGGTTTTTTGTAATATTCTTAGATAAAAACTCTGCAACATTTACGAAGTGTTTGTTGAACTGATCAGCCATTGTTTTTTTACAGTCTATAATAGAACCATTCATATCAATTCTGTCAATATTAGAATCATTTTTAATTTTTTTATTTAGTGATTCATTGGCTAATTGCCATAATTTTTTCGTGTTTTGTATATTATTCATTATTTTTTCTCGGTAATAACTATTTTTTGCTTGTTTTATTAATATTGTAATTTTATTTTTATAAATGACATAACATTCTTTGATTTTTTGATTATTTGGGAATATAAGGTGTTGTTTGTATAGTCGATCTCTTATAATAATTGATTTTATAATACCTTGACTTATCCAAGGTTTCCTTTTTTTATTTAATTTATTATGTATTTTGGTCGAGCAAGTACTAATATTTAAATTAATTGTATTAGTGAAATTATCTACGATATCATCTATGTCACCACGCAATACTTGATCCCAGTTTTGATCTTGTAA
This sequence comes from Liopterus haemorrhoidalis, assembly GCA_963971575.1. Taxonomy (NCBI): domain Eukaryota; kingdom Metazoa; phylum Arthropoda; class Insecta; order Coleoptera; family Dytiscidae; genus Liopterus; species Liopterus haemorrhoidalis. The sequence continues at coordinate 8,031,345 of OZ020615.1, forward strand.
TTTATTATTTAAGCAATTGAAATTTATTTTTGAGTTAATGTATAAGTTGTTAGAAAAATTTGAATTAGCCTTTGTATTATTATTATTAATATTTATTTGCAAGAGAGTAGGGCTGTGATCTGTGATTTTTGAGTTTAATATGACTGGAAACAATTTATCTTTTCCTATCTTAGATTTTAAAAATATATGGTCCAAACATGTTTTGTCCATTCGGGTGGGTTTGTTTATGCATGAATTAAAACCAAACTGATAAAGAACATTCAAATATTCCGTTACTTGTATATTAGTATTATTCAAAATGTCAATATTAATATCACCTATAAAGAGTTCATTTGGAGATTTAGAATGTGATTCTAAGTATTGACTAATATACTCGATAAAAGTATTAACATTAAAAGGTGGAGGTTTATACACAGCTGTTATTCCAAATTTATTATTTTGTATATTAATTTCGACTCGAGTAATTTTTAAATTTTGTGCTACCTCAAAATGTTTTACTGAATGCTGATATTCTTTTTTTACAAACAAGACAACCCCATCATTCTGATTATATGCACTATTATTGTAATATGATGTGTAACCATTGATCGTGAAATATTCAATATTGTGAACATGCCATGTTTCTGATAAAATAATTATATCACAACTATTGTGCAGCTGTGAGATTAATAGATCAAGTTCATCAAAATTTTTTGATAAGCTTCTTATATTAGTATGAAATATATTTATGTTACCGTTATTTTTATTAAGGTTAATAATATCTCTATTTAATTCTTTAATGGAACTATATATGTGAGTCTGAATTTCATTATTTTCAAGTTCAGCTAAATAAATTCCTAAATCCTTATTCATTTTAAAGTCTACAATTATATAATAAGATTATTAAGAAGCTTAATTTTCAAAATTTTGAGTCGCCCTTTGCATTTTATTATTGATATCCGTTTCATTATTGATACGAATTACTGGGGTATTTTCATTTTGCCGAACTAATAACTTGTTATTCTTAAACCACACGAATTTAAAATTCACATCCCTAGCTCTAATTTTGGCCAATCTTAACAAGTTTTTATTGTAGCTTGTTAAGTGTTCCGAGATGTAAATTTTTTTCCCTAATTCCACTCCTGGAATATTGCGATTAGTAACCACTAAGTTTTTTTTTGTAACTAAAGCGTCCCGTTTAGTGCGTGTTGTAAGGCGGGCCAGAATTGGAGGGCTGACGTTTGGCTTCGAGTTGTAAAGACGATGTGCGACATCTATTTCTTCAGTACTTATGTCGACCTGAAGTTCATTTGCAACAGATTTTATAATATTTTTACAGCTTTCACCGTCTCTAAAAGGAATCCCATGTATCTCCACGTTCTGATTTCTGCTGTATTGATCAAGTTGCCCCATTTGTTCGTTGAGTTGTTTAATCTGGATATCTTTTTGATTGTTCTTGAAAGTTAAATCCTGAATAATTTTATTGTTATTTTTTACTTCTTCCTTGTATGTTTTTACATCTTTAGTCAATTCTTCATATTTTTCAGACATGAAGATAATTGACTTTTTAAGCTCGTTAAAGTCATCTTTTAGTGTAATTAATTCATTAATACGTAGGCTTATGTTGTCTAGCTTCTGTTCCATTTTTTCACAATTTTTGCAATGTTTTTCAGGCATATTTTCCATGAAACCGGTTTCCCGCATAGATCTAGTTGATACTCCTTCTTGACACTTCATGCATTTCCAACTCTTTTGTTGTCTTCCAAGTTTCTTGTAATTATGTTCAGCAATAGAGCATTCAAAATGATAATTACCGTTACAATCTACACACTTTGCGAAGTCTATTGATTCAATATTTTTCCGACACTTGTTGCACACTAACACAGGCATATTTGCATTAAAAAATTATTTCAGAATGTATAAATAGCAAATACATGTAAATTGAAAGATTTGTTGGGCTGCCACTGGATAGCTTATGATGTCACTACACTGTTCACCTGTTTCAAAACTCGCACTTACTTGAATGTCTTATCAGTTTATTTGTTAGACAATTTTAAACTTTCAATTGTTTTTAATAATTGTATTTAAACACTGGCACAAAAATTGAGCATATTTTTGCAATCACACATTTTTTCTTTATAATTTGTTGTAAAATTCTCAAAAAAATATTCACTTTCTACCAATAATTTTTTAAAATAATGTAGGAGCTATATAAATGTCAATTATGACCTTCACTCAATTATTCTATGTCTCTGTCTCTCTTCTATATATAAGTATAGATTGTTTCTTCGGTTTAGGCGGAACTAGATTTTCAATTTTAGTAACTTTTATCGATTAAGTAAGGCTTTTCATCCTTTTGTTCAAGAAAAGTCCACTTTAAACCATAAAAAGTGAGACCATGACAACTTATAAAAATTGATGTGAAGTGTGAATTTTCACACATTTCAGGGTTTTGAAGGTATTTAATAACTGAATGATGATTATTTGGGATGCCAAAACAAATTTTATGTCAAAATATTTTTTTATAAATTTTAATTCGAATGCCTAATACCATTATTTAAGTTTCTAAATATGTGCAGTATTTTTTTTTACATAGCAAGGTTCATTAAGATTTTGAAAATTGCGCCTATGGCTTCTATTGGTTGCTTAAATCATTAGCCCCGCCCTCTGATTTCGTATACATCAAACAGAATTAAATTACAATTTCAACACTTCCCACTGGTTATTAAATTTACGCTTTTAAAAATTAAATGCAACATTTACCAAAAAATAACTAGAATTTTGACAAAATAATTTAAACAAAAGAAAACTGCAAAAAAAAAACAAAAAAATTAACATTGACAGGATTCGAACTCTAGTCTGCAAGAGTACCTGTTTGAAAAATTAGAAAACCAATGACTAAACGCACATAGCTATGAGCGCTGACGTATCAACTTGGTTACATAGCGAATTAAATATTTAACATATTTTGGTTAAAAACACAAAAAATGCATTATTTTCCGAAAACATAATCTGATCAAAAATTCCTGTTGTACTATTCCGGTTCACACCTATATACATTACTTAGAATTTTTTCAGATTTTTAGTTTAAACCATCTGGGCTACAGGGTGTGGGACAAAAATTTTTTTGCACAATTTTGACAAAAATCGCTTCAAAATAATTTATTTTACAAAAATAAAATTTTGATCGTTAATCCACGTACTAAGGGCTTTCATTTGATACCATACTCAGAATTTTAAAAAAATATTTTTTTTTCGTTGAGCTCATATTTGTTTATATTTTTAGGGGGATTTGTTTTTTAGATGTTTTAGTATTTTTCCTATGTGCGGGTCAAAAAGTTGTACAAGCATGCCAAATTTCAACTCTCTAGGTTTAGCCGTTTGGCTACAATTTTTACCGAACAGACAGACAGACAGACAGACAGACAGACAGACAGACAGACAGACAGACAGACAGACAGACAGACAGATAGACAGACAGACGACAAAATGACGGTATAAGGGTTTTTTGGTCATACCTACAAAACCCTAAAAATGAAAATTCCAGTTAGTTCCGCATAAACGTTTGGAGTAGCCTTTATAGACAAAACTGGCAAATATGTTGATTCTATTATTGCTACCGTGTTAGAAACAGGCGTGACTGGGCGGCCGGTGGTTCGAGCCTGCTTCGTTGGTGATATTATTCGGGCGAGAATAATATGTTTACATTACTCTCATTTTCACAATCATTCACCCCTCATCTAGGTGTAGGAGCTCGCCCCCTGGCATCGGCGATTAGCCTCGTTGCAGAAATAAAGGCCGATGTAAAATAAATAATATAATAATAATAATATTATTGCTACCGGAGACCGGTTTGGTTTGAAAGTCTTGCCGAAAAAGTCGGTAAATTTATAATCCCTAGTCGTAACCAACAGTCGCGGATAATCAACGGTTGACTCAATACAAATATAGGGGCGTGGCGATGGGGAAGGGGGGGGGAACAAATTACCTAGGCGCCGGCATTCAGGGGGCGCCAAAATTAAGAACGATAAGGTGAGGCACGTAGTCGGCGCTTGATGACTTTTTTGTCTTCTCTTGAACTTTTGCCCTGTCTGTATAAAAGCGCCAAATACCCTCGCCCCAGTCCTGGTGATTTTTAATTAAGGGCGCTGATTAACTTGGTTGTCCCCGGGCACAGGAATACCACGCTACGCCACTGTGCAAATCGCTCCGTCTATTTTCACACTTGTGAAACACTTATGTGATTTACTTATAAAATATTGTCAAGTATATTTGAATATTAGCCACGTGTATTACCAAATATTTTATACACCTGTACGACCTCGACAAAAATGGCGAAACATTCGGGGGAATTACCGGATGTTATATAACCTTCAATTGTTATCACTTACCAAGAGTGGTACGTTCGGAATTAAAAAGACGTCCGTCTTAGGATCACCTACTGATTGATCAGGAATGAATTCCAGATGTCTCCTTGGTACATAACTGAGAGTTCCATTATCATTAAACGTCATTTCGGTATTAAATAAATGTTCTCTGAAAAAATATTCAGAAATATTATAAGGCATAAATAGTATATTATGCATACGATCATGGAATGATTGTCATTTCACACGAGTATGAAAGTTGCGTCACGAGCCGCAGGCCAGTAGCGCAATTTATACGAGTGATAAATGATTATTACATGCAAGTTTCATACTATGCTTTTTCCACGACTATAACTTTATTACTTATTTAATTTTTATTCAGTTCCCTTTAAAACTAACAATAATTTGATAATTAATGGGTGTTTTTTTAGAGGTATAGAACTTTAAATTGCAATAAAACAACGATGGATTATTCGATTGACATGAATTTTTTTTTATTCGAAAGATAATCTTATGGCATTACATTTTAAATATGATTTCTGGCATATGACCGCCACGGCTGGCTCGGATGTAGTCCAACCTGGACGTCGAATTTTCGATGACTTTTTCCAACATTTGTGGCCGTATATCGGCAATAACACGGCGAATGTTGTCTTCCAAATGGTCAAGCGTTTGTGGCTTATCCGCATATACCAATGACTTTACATAGCCCCACAGAAAGTAGTCCAGCGGTGTTAAATCACAAGATCTTGGAGGCCAATTCACAGGTCCAAAACGTGAAATTAGGCGGTCACCAAACGTGTCTTTCAATAAATCGATTGTGGCACGAGCTGTGTGACATGTTGCGCCGTCTTGTTGGTATGATTTAATGTAATGCCACAAGATTATCTTTCGAATAAAAAAAAATTCATGTCAATCGAATAATCCATCGTTGTTTTATTGCAATTTAAAGTTCTATACCTCTAAAAAAAACACCCGTTACTTTCAACCTATTTATTACCTTGCCTTGCAACGGGCATGTACGTATCATACGGAATGTAAATTCAGTTAAAATAACAATAGTTGCGTCAGATGATTAACTAACTGACCAAGACCATCAAAAAATATATTTGCAAAATTTGACCACTTTAACTGTATTTAATTTTAATCCGGGTTTCTTTACAACTTAACAATAATTTGACATATGCTTTCAACCTATTTATTACGTTGCCTAGCAATGGTCGCCCATTGCTGCTTGAACCTGTTATGTAATGAGCCCAACCTGTTATGTAAAAAGCTCATTACGTAATAGGTCAGCGGTATGTAATAAAAAGGAGTGGGGAACGTGTTACATTTACTAATCACTTAATAGTCGTGGAAAAATATTTTGTATACGTGTAGAAAATTACGTAAAAAATACGCTTAAAAATACGGCACATCACTGGTTTGAAAGTATCATGAAAACAAAGACCTAATTTTTTAATATCATTTATGGTGGTTTTAAAAATGTACTTACTTATATGTATATGGTCCAATTTCTTCAAATTTTAACTTTTGGTCTTTCCCGCTTATAAAATCTTCTCCATTTGTAACATTAAAAATGTACATTTTCACCATAATATCATATGGGGGACTTTGGAACATCTTATATGTTATAGACCATGGGCTTATTACTGCTGCCTATAAAAAAGTTATATAGTAAAACCTAGACAAAAGAACACGCTAAATAGTGCTAAAAGGGGCCATTTTAACGTAAATAGAGGCAATAGCAGGATATTATTGCCATATTACACCGTTTAGCTACAAGGCTCCGGTCAAAACTTGAATCTATTCTATGAATTGCTCCTTAATTTAATTGGTGGAATTCACTTAGTAAGGAAGAATTATTATTAATATTATTATTATCGAGTAACTGGTACTTTCTCAGCATAAGCTGGAAGCACGTTTACCTAACCTAGATATGTAAGTAACAAAAGTATTTTATTAGGTCGTCAAGGATGATATTTGTAGAAAAAAATTGATGTGAAGTGTGAATATTCACACATTTCAGGGTTTCGCAGGTATATAATAAGTGAAGGCGGTATGCTGAATGTGTAGGACAAATTTTACTTTGTAGTAATCACGGCAAAATGAACGATATTTTTAAAATAATTTAGCTTTTTTTAGCCCATTACGCTATTGCACGCCTTGCATGTGAGTGTCTTACATTGGTATAACTTTTGTACTTTGTGAACCAAAAACCACAAAAATGCGTTATTTTCCGAAAACATAATCTGATCAAAAATTCCTATTGTACTATTTCGGTTCACACCAATATACATTACTTAGAAATTTTTTAGATTTTTTGTTTAAACCATCTGGGCTACAGGGTGTGGGACAAATTTTTTTTTTTGCACAATTTTGGCAAAAATCGCTTCAAAATAATTTATTTTGCAAAAATAAAAATTTGATCGTTAATCCACGTACTAAGGGCTTTCATTTGATACCCTACTCAAAATTAAAAAAAAAATATTTTTGTTTTCGATGAGCACATATTTGTTTATATTTTTAGGCGGGTATGTTTTTTAGATGTTTTAGTATTTTTCCTATGTGCGGGTCAAAGAGTTGTATAAGCATGCCAAATTGCAACTCTCTAGGTTTAGCCGCAATTTTTACCGAACAGACAGACAGACAGACAGACACACAGACAGACAGACAGAGACACAGACAGACAGACAGACAGACAGACAGACAGACAGACAGACAGACAGACAGACAGACAGACAGACAGACAGACAGAGAGACAGACGACAAAATGACGGTATAAGGGTTTTTTGGTCATACCTACAAAACCCTAAAAAGGCAAAGTTGGTTGATAACTTACAAATATAAGAAATTATTTTATTCATCAAAGTATGCACCCATATTGTCTATACACTTTTGCCATTTATGCGGCAGGTTGTTCAGGCCGGTGGTATAAAACCCTGGCGGACGACAGTCAATGAATTCTTGGAAGGCCAGTTTTACAGCATTGTTGGAATTAAACTGTTTTCCAATAAAAAAGTTGTCCAAATTGCGGAAGAAGTGGTAGTCAGTGGGGGCTAGGTCTGGTGAGTATGGAGGATGATGAAAAAGTCCCAACTCCAATTCCTGTAGTTTTGCCACAATCATTTGTGTAGTGTGTGGTCTAGCAGTATATCATGCAATAAGATAGGAGTCGATCTGTTGACCAATCTAGGCTGTTTTTCTTTAAGTTTTTGAATCATTTCGTTCAGTTGGTTGCAGTATATTTCTGCTGTGATCGATGAGCCAGGTTTGTTTTATTTTGGTTTTTAAGTTACCTGTACGAAATTTAGCGAACAAATTGATATAGTCTGCTGCGTAATAATACTATAGCCAAATACACTATTAATGTTTCGCGCAGTCTGCAATGCCGTAGTTCCACGTAAGAACTCATACTTCATAATAGTGGAAATTTCCGACCATTCCATTTACAACAAATTTAATTTTTAAAAAAGGTTTTTGATATTTTTTAGAGCATACAACGATTTCTTTAGACAGGCGAGATGTGTAACTTTACAATAAAAAAAACAGAACGGTAAAATACTAAGCCAATGTCAAATAATAAGCTGTTAAAGTTGGCAATATTATTAAATACAAATTTCATCCTTGACGACCGATATTATGGGGTTTGTCAGGTCTTGTCAAGCGTCCACTAATCGCAAACTTCAGCAATCTTTTGAGCCATGTCATACTGGAGACTAATGGAGCTAAATGCACACGGCTGCATCCCAAATCCTGGCGATATGCAGACGCGGAAATTACGCCTAATGATTATTATCATTATTATTACTATTAGCGTAAACATCTTAAATTGGGTACGGTAGTTTTTCCTCCGAGCAAGTGAAGGGTCAGGTCTACAACTTCCTTGGTAGGTCAGCAAAGGATTCGGCACGGGAACGTCGATAAATATACTAATGTTTTACTTTGTTATTTTTTTGGTTTTTTATTGTAGATGAAGTGATAAGAACATATATCCATGCCATGGCCGAGATTCAAACCCAGGATCTTGGTTCATGAATCAGGGTTACTAGCTGTGCACCACTGTAACCAGCTAAAGAATTCTATGCAACAAAACAGCTTAAAACGGTGTAGATTTTTAAAAGATATATTTTAAATATTAAAAGAAGGGTTTAAAATTTTTGTATTTAAAAAAATATATATATTAACACTTACCGTTCTTCCAATCCATACTTTAGGATCGAAATAGTGAATTAGAAATGACAGAGCTACCACGAAAAACCCCGACAGTGAAAGAAGGAGTATTTCTGAAACAAAATTTTTAGTTAGTAAGTTGGTAAAATTGTCAATTTGTCAGTATTAAGTATTTCTATTCACTTTGGGTTTTTGGGTTATTCACCCATTCAGGGCCGTGCCCATAAAATTTGGCACCTGAGGCAAATTAAATATGGAACGTACTCATAACCAACACGCGACGAAAAAAAAATGGTAACGAGCGGCAACAAAATAATTTCACATCATTATTCTGGCGCCCCTCCAAATTCGGCTCCTGAGGTGGTTGTTTCACTACCTTACCTACCGGCATGGCCCTGCACCCATTCCTTGATTTATTTTTATCATAATTAGTAATATTATAGTTTATATATACAGGGTGTTTGTTTGAAACGCCGCACCTCGAATAACTCCTTTATTTTAAGAGATACAAAAAAAAATCCAAAAAAAGTTAAACTAGACAAAAGGACCCACTTAAGGACTATAATAAGAATTCTACATCACTTCCGGTTTCAGCGGAAATTGTTACTTTAATTTTTACCGACCGCCAACATATATAAGGGAGGTATTGTGATCATACCAATTTTGACGTTTCGAGATTCCGAAGGATCTCCACGAATTGAGGTCCCTACATAACGTTTTGACTATTTTTAGCATGATGTCTGCCAATCTGTCTGTCTGTCTGTTTGTCTGCCCGTCTGTCCGTCTGTCCGTCTGTCCGTCTGTCTGTCCGTTTGTCCGTCTGTCTGTCCGTCTGTCTGTCCGTCTGTCCGTCTGTCTGTGTACACGTGCAGAGCATATTTGGCTGAAAGGATTTTTATGAAATTTCATATTTAAGCTTCTGCCATCAATGGCACGAGTTGATCAAATTTTGGTAAAAATATGTTGACTAAAAATGGGAGTTTACTCTTGTCGATTTTAAGATTTTTGCGAATATTTCACAACAGAAAAATATCTCGAAAAAAATTATTAAACAAAAGTTGCTATAAAAGCAATAAATAATAACTTTTATTTGAAACATTTTTTGATAAAACGAAAAATTTCGAATAATTTCTTTCAATTTTTTCATATTTATATGTAACGTTTCCATGGTCATGATAAATAATATCTCTGTTAGAAAATATTAGGTCAAGTTATTTCTACTCTGCTGCTAGAATGTAATTTATGTAAGTACTTTATGATAGCGGTCGGTCCTGTGGTGGCCACAGCTGATTTTTTTTTCTTGAAAGTACATAAAATCAGCTTCACAAGGATATCAAAATATAATACTTTAACTTGAAGCAGTTTAATATACTGTCAAGAAAAAATAAATAAAGTACCGTATCCTATGCTAGATAAAAAGTTAAAACAATTTCCGGTGAAACCGGAAGTGATAGAGAATTCTTATTATAGTCCTTAAGTAGGTCTTTTTAGCTAGTTTAACTTCGTTTTTTAAGAATTTTTTGTATATCTTAAAATAAAGGAGTTATTCGAGGTGCGGCGTTTCAAACAAACACTCTGTATAATTCATTAACGATGTTTCCTCATCTGAGTAGGCCATCTTAGAATTGCATTTTGGTTAGGAGTTCCATCGAAATCTCGAAATGTCAAAATCGGTATGATCACAATACCTCCCTTATATATGTTGGCGGTCGGTAAAAAAAGAATATATAATAAAATTCTTAAATTATTAAATACAATGAACCAACGTAACCTAGAATATTCAATGTAAGATTGTAATGATTAACAATAACTTAATTAAACAAAATGATCAAAAGCTTCAATCAAACGTTAACAGTTACTAGAATTCAAAATCTAGTTCCGTTTAAACGGAAGAAACTAGTTCAGCTGAAGAGTATGGAACAGCCTGTAGTTCCGCTTAGAATTTTGGAATGAACTATTCAGGGGTATGAAACTCATATACACGGCCTTGAAACGGTTTTAAGTTATATTCCATCCACCGACAGCGCTAAAAGCGTTTTTTTTACCCAACATTTTGAGAACACTTCATTATCGACAATTTGCGGCAATTGTTTTTGACGTTGTAACGATAGGTTGTAAATTGTGATTGTGACAGTGATGAATTTTATAAGACATTTTAAATATTAGCACCACATTTTTTATTTTCAAATGGTGTAGTGTAATTAATAATATTTTAAATGGTAAATGCAAAAGAAATATAAATAGTGTAATAAAAAAAATGGCACAGACTAAATTAAATATGTACAATAAAAGTAAATATAAAAGTAAAAAATAAATATTATACTTGTTTATTTATTTCATATGCTTGCTTGCAAATAAAATAATAAAACTTAATGCTTACTGAAGTATTAACTTTTAACAATTGTAATTAATTTTAATTTTAGGAAATTAATTAGGAGAGTTGTAAATAAATTAATCATAATTTTCGGTTCAAGGCAATCTTTAATTTTCTACCAAAATTACATTTTATTTTTCAATTTTGGTAGAAAATTAATGATCGCGCGATTCATAGCAATTTAAAATATAAAAATATATTTTTGTGCACTGCGGGTTGCATACTATCTAATCCTAGTTCATATTACAACCACGAATGTCGCAACTATCGCTGTCCAAAGCCGTAACGTGGGAATCCGCTATCTTCCTTGTTTTATAATTTGTGGAACTACTTTTTGGTAACCAATAACAAAAAAATTATCATGGCCTACTCAAATGAGGAAACATCGTGAATGGATGCTTAGGATTACCATATATATATATTCGGTTAAACCGGTACAGGACAAAAAAAAAAATACATTTAGAAAAAAATCCATTGTATCAAATAAACTAATATTTTCATTCGACTTAAATCTATTCTACATTATACTTTTTTCAATACTATCCAACTCTGACGTCATTTCAACTTTTGATACTACAGAATATAGTGGAGGAAAAAAATGACAGACAGCGATACCTTCCATCTTTTATTACTTTGTGATACTCTTCACTCCCAACTTAAAAATAACTAGGTTCAGGTGACAGACAATATATAATTTGTCTTATTATAGAACTAATTTTAGTAACCAATTTATAAATATTGTTTAATTGTGCTAAGTTTATATTTAATTATATGATGTAAATAAACTTCTAAAAGATAAGTTGTAAACAAAAACTAAAAAGTTGGTAGTTGGTACGACTGAGAAATATACAACTGTCATCCAAAAATTTGACCGGAGGTAGTTTTGAAAATAGTGTAGTTTGTAGTGTAGCATCGAAAGTTGGAAGGAAAAATTGTGTTTCACATTATACTTTTTACGTCAGTACTTTACAAAAAATCTGTAGTGCTTCGCAAAAAAGAATAATGTAAAACGGACTTTATTTCTCTGTGCCTATATTTTTTTTTTCAAAAAAGTTTTATTGATTTTTATTTTGTTGTAAAATTCAGTACATATTAAGGCTTTATTGATTTTTCAGAACAATATATCCTTCACATTGCTTTCTAGCAAATGATTTTTCCCTTCTATCCAGATATTATACATTAATGAAAAAACCTTTTAGTTTATTTGCTGTATTTTCACAAAATCAGCACAAACTTGTATGGTCTATTCTCTATTCCAAATGATTAGGCGGAACTAGATTTACAAATTGATTGTTCAGGAAAAGACAACAATATATAAAAAAATTGATGCGAAGTGTGAATATTCACACATTTCAGGGTTTCGCAGGTATATAATAAATGAAGGCTCTACGCTGAGTGTGTAGGACAAATTTTACGTTGTAGTAATCACGGCAAAATGAACGATATTTTTAAAATAATTTATCGTCTGTTAATCATATAATAAGACTGGTTATTAAATTTACGCTCTTAAAAATTAAATACAACATTTGTCGAAATATAACTAGAATTTTGACAAAATAATTTCAACATAATAAAAATCCAAAAAAAAAATCAGAAAAAATAAAATTCACTCCGTACTCGAACTCGAAACCCTTCGTTTTCCAGCGCATTTTAGCTTAAGACACCAGTGCTCTAACCCCGTGGTTCCCAAACTTTTTTGACCGCGACCCGGTACGAGGTTTTATAATTTTTCGCGACCCACCTTATGAAAAAAAAAAACATTTATATACAAAACAAATTTTATTTTAAAGTAGTAGCTTTATAGTAATAAAGAGTAATAAATAGTAATAAAGAGTATAGTATAGTAATAAAGAATATAGTATAGTAATAAAGAGCACAAATACACACTATTCTAGTGATTAACTGACGTAAAAAAAATAATATGTACAAAAAAATCTTTTTTGTGTTTTTATAATTTTTCTTGCGACCCGGCAAAATTTTTCTGCGACCCGGTGTCCGGTCGCGACCCACGCTTTGGGAAACGCTACTCTAACCCATAACGCTATCGTACGCCTTGCGTGTGACTGTCTTAATTGGTATAACTTTTGTACTTTGTGAACCAAAAACCACAAAAACTGCGTTATTTTCCGAACACATAATCTGATCAAAAATTCCTGTTGTATTATTTCGGTTCACACCAATATACATTACTTAGAATTTTTTTAGATTTTTAGTTTAAACCATCTGGGCTACGGGGTGTGGGACAAAAATTTTTTTGCACAATTTTGGCAAATATCGCATCAAAATAATTTATTTTGCAAAAATAAAAATTTGATAGTTAATCCACGTACTAAGGGCTTTCATTTGATACCCTACTCAGAATTTTAAAAAAATATTTTTGTTTTTGATGAGCACATATTTGTTTATATTTTTAAGGGGGTATGTTTTTTAGATGTTTTAGTATTTTTCCTATGTGCGGGTCAAAGAGTTGTATAAGCATGCCAAATTTCAACTCTCTAGGTTTAGCCGTTTGGCTACAATTTTTACCGAACAGACAGACAGACAGACAGACAGACGACAAAATGACGGTAAAAGGGTTTTTTGGTCATACCTACAAAACCCTAAAAATAGCTAATGTCAACTTACAAAAGTGAAAATTCCAGTTAGTTTCGCCTAATCGTTTGGAATAGACTGTATACCGACCAAGACTCCAGAAAAAGTTCTCAAAATCTAGAACAGGGTTTCCCAACCGTTTTTAACAATCAATCCCCTACATAAGAAAACAAAAACTGAACCCAAACCTTAATTTAAAATTTTCATTGAACCCTGAAATAATTTAAATTCAAGAACCAAAAAAAAATATGTTACTGAACCTGAATCTGAAACCGAATATAATAAACCTGAACCCGAACCTGAACCTAAATAAATTCAGGTCCGTAAAGGGATGTTCACACAATTGTTTTAAATTTTGACACGCATATTTCAGTGTCAGTGAACCAAAACCTGAACCGGATCTTAATTAAAAATTTTCACTAAACCAGAACCCGAACCTGAAATAATTTAGGTTCAAGAATCAAAAAAACATCATGTGATTGAACCTGAACCTGAAAACAAACCGAAATTAACTCAAAACTAAAATAATTTTGGTTCAAGAACCTAAAAAACATATGTTCTTGAACATAAACCTGAAACCGAGAAACCTGATCTAGGCGTTGGAATCCTATTATTTTAGTTTATTACAAGCTGTGTTCAGAGTTCTTAAATTAGTCGACTATAGACCATAATGTGCATTGTTGCACTGATGCACTGTTGATTGTCACTAGAAGTTTGTCATATAGTAACGCGAGCAACCATTCAGAGTTCTAAATTTAATGCGATTAACATTGTCGATTTTCTAAACTTTGTAGTTAGTGAGTTGTTTTAATGAGACAGACATATAAACACATTGGTTATCTCAGTCTACATCGTAGAAAACATTTACATTGTACGTCTTTACATAACCTAACAAAATGTCATCGCGCCAATTCCAACAAATCTCGCCCAAAATTACAAAGACGAACAGTATATATGATCAATTTAGGTAATTAGGTTAGGTTTAAGTAGTAAAAATCTAGGACAGCAGAATTAGGTAGAAATACGGTAATAAATAATAAACAATTTACGAAGCCACCGTATTTGTTTTAAAGACACATAGATGTCGCACTATTCGTAACGCACTTATTTCCATAGCTGTAAACGCTGTCTTGAACACTAAAACTATCTACTAAACTTATCTAGAACGCACAGTGAATAGTCCACTAATTTAAAGAGCTCTGAACGCAGCTTTCCAGAATATGAAAAAAGAACTATCTACCCCAACTGCAGGCTGATTGACGTACAGGGGGTCAATATTGACCCCGTTGGGAAATCTCTGATCTAGACCGGTGTTTCCCAACTGCCCGTCCGTGGCTCGCACCGGTCTGCGAGATTTTTTTGCCAGTCCGCGTGATTTTTTTTTGCTATGTAGCTGTTTGCCTAATAAGTAGACTCACTGTAATATTTTTTTCTCGAACCGGGACAATTTTGAGATTTTGCTAAAAACAGAAGTAGCGCCTTCTACGCTAGTACTTATGATATAATAACGGAGTGGTTAACAAAAATAAAAAATTACGTAGTAATAATTTTTAATTATTCTTAATTGAACATAACTTATTATTAAAAAATTATTAATCTTTATCACTAGCATGAAATTTCTTTAAAAATTCGTTGTTGTTTTTAATTATAGGTTATTCCCAACTTTAAGGCGAAACTAAATGGAAATTTCGTTCTTTTAAGTTGTCACTAGAAGGGAACTTGCTTGGGTTATTTCATGATTCACGTTTGGTATGTGAAAATTTAAAAATCCAACAGTGAAACCATGGAAATGATTGACATATGTCAAAAATTTTAATAAAAATTTCCATATTTTCAAGACAAGAAAAAATAAATAAATCGGAAATTTTTATTAAGAATGACAAAAAATTCAAATGCAATGAGAAGGATATTTTATAATGACAATCAATTTAAGCTAGAATTTGCAATGTGAGTATGATTTACAAAGCTTAAACAAAATGACTAAAAGTCCGAATTAATAGATAAAAATTACTAGATTTCAAAATCTAGTTCCGCCTAAACGTTTGGAATAACCTATAGTGGTCTAATCGCCATTTTCCGAGGCTGCACTGTTTGTACTGCCTGTATATTTTGCACTTTTTAGTTTTTACGAAATATCCGGGACAAAATGATAAACTGGCCGGGACGTCGGGACCAAATCTTCATACCGGGACAATCACCGGTCAAACCGGGACGTATGGTAAGCCTACTAATAAGTTATAACCCACTTAATTTTGAGATGAAAATCTCGGTCCTTAAGGCTGCGTATAACCCCCGGAGGTTACTAGTTTCTTATACAAAACTAACAATCTGAAATAAAATTAGTATCAACCTATACATCAAATTTTGTACCGAATTTGTATCTATCTTATATGATAGTTTTAATTGTAATGGGTGTTTTTTTTAGAGGTATAGAACTTTAAATTGCAATAAAACAACGATGGATTATTCGATTGACATGAATTTTTTTTTATTCGAAAGATAATCTTGTGGCATTATATTTTAAATATGATTTCTGGCATATGACCGCCACGGCTGGCTCGGATGTAGTCCAATCTGGACGTCCAATTTTCGATGACTTTTTCCAACATTTGTGGCCGTATATCGGCAATAACACGTCGAATGTTGTCTTCCAAATGGTCAAGCGTTTGTGGCTTATCCGCATAGACCAATGACTTTACATAGCCCCACAGAAAGTAGTCCAGCGGTGTTAAATCACAAGATCTTGGAGGCCAATTCACAGGTCCAAAACGTGAAATTAGGCGGTCACCAAACGTGTCTTTCAATAAATCGATTGTGGCACGAGCTGTGTGACATGTTGCGCCGTCTTGTTGGTATGATTTAATGTAATGCCACAAGATTATCTTTCGAATAAAAAAAAATTCATGTCAATCGAATAATCCATCGTTGTTTTATTGCAATTTAAAGTTCTATACCTCTAAAAAAAAACACCCGTTAGAAACATTTATTGTAAAAATATTTTCGCTCAATAACTTAAAAATAGACATCAGCGATATTGTTCTGTAATTTTTTAAATCTATTTGTGGGTTTCGAATAACTTTTATATTTATATAGTTTTGTGTAGAAATGTTCAAATAATACGTCAATTTTTTTTTTCGACTTGATTACTTATAGTTTAAAGCCTTCGTCGAAAAATATTATACTTAAAGATAATAGAATGCCACTTGGTACACGTATTCTTCACTAAAAATAAATCATTTTTACCCGTAACACTAATTTTGAAATCCGCGGAAGATTCAAGAGGGCGGCAAAAATAGATTACCAAGTACAATAACTATAAGTAATTTTCACAATACAACAAAATAGCTCCAATCGTATTTGTAGAATGAAGCTTTAGGTACAAATTGCCGCATCGTACGCAAATATGCGTCGATTGGTTTACAAGATGGCGTCTATAATGTAATTTGCTTATTTACAACTACCTAACAGTTTTTTCTACAATAGGGGATACGCATAAAATTTATATTTCCTTAAAACTACATTTTTTTGATATTTTAATGTTAGTTATGTCACCTAACACAACAAAAATCACATTTTAATTAATATTATAGCCAAATTTTTTGATTAAAATATTGTAAATTTGAAATAAGCCGACCACGCCGCGAAGGTTGCCGAGTAGATACGACTGAGACTATAAGGGTTTGACGTCACAGATACAGAAAAAACATAATGTTTACGTGTTTATATTGTATTGTTTGAGAGTTTTGTATTTGTTTTTAAACAATTTTTCACGCATTTATTATTAAAATAATTTATAAAATATATGTTCTCACATTAAAATGGTCTTCACAAACATAAAGTTTACTTTTTTCTGAAATATCGGTTTTATTTCGCCTCATAGCTTTTCTGTTATTTTTCGTCATCAGGTAATGATATTTTTTGGATTGCTAATTGAACTATTTGTGCACATCGGTACTAAACAATATTTTCGACTATGTTTCGAAGTACTGGGGCCTGGATCTTCCATATTTTATATATTTTAATATAAAATTTAAGTCGGTAAACATGTATAAATTGTTTTTATAGAATTAAACTTTATTTTAATTAAAATCACTCTAACTTTACATAACCTATAAAAGTTATACAAACAAATAAGTTCACAACAGACTATGTACGGGTGTCAGGACAGAATTACACTGGACAAAATTACACGGGACAAAATTACACAGAAGAAAATTTTCGTATGTGTAAATTAAAGTAAATTAAATGTGTAATTTTGTCTTAGTGTAATTTTCGTATGTGTAATTTCGTCCTTGTGTAAATTTCTTCCCTGTATAATTCTGTCTATGTGTAATTTCTTCTGTGTAATTTTGTCCCGTGTAATTTTGTCCAGTGAAATTTCGAATGTAACCCTATGTACGCTGGGTAGACTAGTAGTGTCATGTGTCAGTTAGAAGGGTATGACGTCACACGTCGTTTTCGCGCGCTACATACATTTATGATTTTTTTAAGCCTTCAAATTAAAAAAAAAATAAATTAAAAACTGTTTTTTATGTTTATATGCAACAAGAGGAATATAATAAAAAAAAATAAAAAAATCATGCCTATCCCCTATTAAAAATATCCTATTAGATAAATAAAAATTCGCTGCAAATTTTGATATATAGATTGTTAATAATTTTATTTCCGATTATTAGTTTTGTATAAGAAACTATTGAGGACTATAGGGTTGTGCGCCGCTTTCTGTTAAATTCTTAAGTAATAATTTGTTTCTTTTTTCACTAATTATATTTTTTATTTGTTTGTGTTTGTAATCAGTGAAAATATAAAACTTTTGCGATAAACATTATTTTTTAAACTTGCCGGTCCACCATGAAAAAAGGTTGGGAAACACTGATCTAGACTATCCCAGTTGAACCGAATGTTTGGTAACCCTATACTTAGTTATATTATAGTTTATACTACGTACTTAATAGAGGCTCTACACAAAATTTTCGTAAAATTGATTTGTAATTAATGACAGCCATACCGTTCGTATAAAAATACTGAGCACGACTGACTATAAACAGAACGGATTTTGTCCTCATGTGCGTTTGTGCAATATGACGTTTAACACTTTGCATAACTGATTGTTATATCGTCACTGTCAGTTGATTAATAGTTCACATTTATGAACATAGGACCCAATTTCACTTAGTTCGGTCAACTATAATTTAATTTATACAGTGAGATCATTAATTCCTGAGCGTTATGTAATACTTGACAAAAACATTTAGTTATCAAACTAATTTCCAAGGACACGTACACATAGGCGTAGTTTAGATTTTTATTACCTTTTACGAATTAATTATCAAATGAACACTGTTTATCTCTACACGCCAATGAGTTGATAACAAATATTAAGTAAACATTGATTTTCGTTGTTCCTCGGGTGAGGTCGGACCAACGAAGTAATTTGATTGGTTCTTTCTTAAGTTAGGATTTTCAGCTGTGAATTAGAATACAGGTTTGATATTTTTAAACCCATTATTTACCGTTATGTAATGCTCGGGAATTAACGATTTCACTGTACAATCATTAGTGAGTAGGACGGGATTGGACGGGAATGTAATGAAAATAATAATGTATGTGAAGTATGAATTATCACAGATTTCAGGGTTTTGTAGGTATTTAATAAGTGTAAGAAGTCAACCTAATGCTGAATGTCTAGGAATATTTGTTCAATAAAAACATAAAAAACAACAGCTTTTTTAATAATAATTTTTAATCGTTATTTGAGTACCAAGTCCTTTAAAATTTTAATAATTTGCGAAAATTTTATCACAATAAAATTTAAATTAAAGCAACCCAGCGTTTTTTTCTGTACCTACTTGCTCAGTATTCAAATTGTCATTCAATTTACAAGAAATATATTAATAAATGACTTTTTTTTCACTTTCAGAAACGTATTTCTCACTTTTAACACTGTGTTATTTTAGTTATAAGTATTTCAATACTATAAATCAATGTTTCTCAAACCTACGACGGTTGCGGACCTCTTTCAGAATTCCACATTAACCGCGGACCACCAACGTCAGGAAAAACATTTTTTTGATACCCTTTATTAATACTAAAGAAATTTTGTGTGCGCGGACCACCAAGAACTGGCCCGCGGGCCACCTGTTGAGAAACATTGCTATAAAAGATTTATTCCTCTTTGATACATTAAAAACAAAAACTAAAATAATTCAAACAATAGGTTGAATCATGGCGTATAATTAGTAAGCGAAGACTACTGAATACTACAAATAACACTCTAGACCAGGGCTTCTTAAACTGTGGGTCCCGACCCCCCGGGGGGTCGCTAGGCTGCTGAAGGGGGGTCGCAAATCTCTGCTACTTTTGGGTAAGAATAAATACATTTTTAGAATCTACAAGGTAGATTCTACAAAAGAATTGAGAAGGAGAGACAATGACGTACAGGAGCAGGAAAGAACAGTAAGAATTGTCTATTCTTACTCAAGGAATGTGTAAAGGTATAGGGAGATAAGGACGGTAGGAATACCTAAATATTTGAAAGGGAGGAGAGGAAAGGCAGGGGACAGAGTTAGAAGGATTGCCAGATTAAGATGCGGAAATGAAGAACGGAGTAATAGGTATTGGGCAAAACCAGAGGATAGGATATGCAGAATGTGTAGAGAGGAGGAAGAATCCTTGGAACATCTAACAAAAAGATATGGAAAGATGACAAAATGGGAGGGAGAGATAAAGGAGCTGTTGAGTGAAGAAGGAAAGGGAGAAAGGTGGGTGAGAGTACTCGAGGAAAGAAGGAAGGAATGCGGAGAGGTAAGACAGAACTGAGAACAGGAAGGAAGAGAGAGCAAAGGAGGAGGAAAGAAAAAAGGGAAGAGAAGCGAAGAAAGAGGGGAAGAAGAACTGGAGTCAAGAAGGAAGGACACCGGAGACGGAAGCCGAAAAGAGAATACGAAGAAAGAGAGGAACACCGGAGGCAGAACGTAGAAGAAAGAAAATCATAAAATAAATTATTTTATTATTATTATGATTTTTTCACAATGTACTAGTTAAAACCCTAAACGCCGCAAGGCCTAGGGGAGATAAAGAATTATATATATATATATATATATATAAGGTAGATTCTACAATGTAGTGATATTACACCTACATCTACGGTCAATATTAATTTCATTACATGGTGGGTCTTTTAAAATTTCCTAGGCTTGAAGGGGGTCGCTATATGAAAAAGTTTAAGAAGCCCTGCTCTAGACCAGTGGTTTTTAACCGGTATTCCGGGAACTTAGAGAAAGTGTTCCGCCAAAAATCAGTATCACATCAATATTGGAATAATTGGAAAATGGTTAATTTGACGAAAAAAAAAAACAAAAAAAAAAAAAACAAAACGAAAACATAAAAACAAAAGTTCTCGTCTTTACTTGTACTTATGTACTTTTATCTATTATCAATTTCTATAAAGGATCGTACTCTCAAAATGAATTTTTCCGAAATAACAGTTGAAGAATTTTGAATTTCTGTTCAAACCCAGTTTAAAACTATTTCTGAGAAAGTGATTAAAATTTTATTACAATTTTCAACATCGTACTTACGCGAGCTTGATTTTCAACAATAATGAATATTAAGACAAAGAAATGTTAAAGGATGATAAATAAAGAAAAGGAAATGAGAGTAGCTATTTCACACATAAGACCAGATATTGAAAATATATCTAAAAGTCATCAGGCCCAAATATCCCATTCAAAATATTGTGATAATTTACTTTTTTTTAAATTTCATTTACTGATTATTATTTGCTATTGACTCATATGTAAACTGTTATGTAAACGATTTTTAATATATTATACAATATAAAATATATATAAACTGTTTTATTTTACTGTGTTTCGCACATTTTTTTTTTTAATTTTAAGTGTTCCGTGATTCTAAAAAGATTAAGAACCACTGCTCTAGACATATAAACTCGGTTTACATTTTTTTATTATATTTTTAATTTCATAAAAAATCTCACACTACGTTAGCCAGAAATACAAAAAAATCATATTGTTATTAGCCATAATTAAGCCATGAATTAAAAAATAATAATTAATTTTGTCGAAAACAAAAACTAATATTTTCCAAAAACGTAATTTGAGCAAAAATTATTTTCGAACGTGTCCGGTTTTATCTAATTACTTAGATATTTTTTATACTTTTAGTTTAACCCCTTTGCGTTAAAGGGTGGGGGACAGTGATTTTTAGAACATTTTTGTAAAAAATCGTATTAAAATAGAAAAATTTGAAAAACTACTTTTTCATTCCTTAATCTACGTCTTAAAAGCTTTCTTTTGATACCAAACAATAAATTTAATAATATATATATATTTTTTTTTTCAACGACTATTTTTCAAAAAACTAATGTGATCAAAAATTCCGGTTCCAATCAATGTACATTATTGAGAGTTTTCAGATTTTTAGATCAACCCCTCTGGGAAATAGGGTAGGGACAAAAGTTTTTTGAAATATTTTTGGCGAAAATCCCATAAAAAATATTTTTCATAAATAAAAATTAGAATAAAAGTATGTTTATCCAGGCAATAAGAGGTACCATTTGATACCACACTTAAATTTTTTAGTAATTATTTCTTCATTAAATACATATTTGTTTATATTCACCTCGTAATTTGTTTTCTTGAACTCTCAGTATTTTTCCAAAATGTGGGCCAAAGCGTTGAATAAGCATGCCAAATTTCAACATCCTATGTTCAGCCGTTTGGCTGCAATTTCTACCATACAGACAGACACAAGAGTGACGTTATAAGTGTTTTTTGATGGTCATACCCACAAAACCCTAAAAACGGATAAAATGGAAATGATTTGGGAAGGTACTTACAGGCTGAGAAAACACCATAAATCAGAAATATCTTATATAAAAATAACAATAGGAAATAAAATTAGTAGATAAGGATCTATACAACAAATATTTTTTATCTATCGAATAGGAAATTTTTAATAGTAAAAAATAGTTATAAAAGTTTTATCGCTCAATAACTTATCCAAGTATGTACCGTAAATACCAAACGTATGATTGGTATGTACCTTGGTATATTTAACTAAGAATGCGATTTTTCGTTCAGAAAATTGTTGAAAAAAAAATAATAATAATAATTGTCGAACGCGGTTGCTGAAGTTTGGTAAATTGATTAATAACCGTAATAACTATGAACGAATCTTGGTTTTTCTCGGTTTCTTAGTCCCCTCCATTTTTTATGTCGCGAAACTCTCCTCTGTTCAATAATCCATCATAAATTCCTTATCGCTTTCATTCGAGGTTAAATCAGATAAAATTATCTCGTTTAATAAATATTGTTCATATACAAGGTGTCTCAAAAGAAATTTTATATTTATTTAGCTTACTGCGTGAACGCAACGTATCCGAGGGGCGCGGGGGTTATGTCAATCGGTAGCTTGGCTCTTGGGAATTCAGTCGCTATGGAGCGTTTCTCGGGAGCAGACCGCGCGTTATGCGTGCGAGAGTTTTACAAAAACGGTGATTCGGCGACTGTAGCGCGTAGAAAATTCTGCAGTATTCGAGGTTTTCGCCACTTAAATGATGCGCCAAGCATTCTTCTCATTCGACATTGGGTTAAAAAGTTTGAAGAGACTGGTACAACGCTGGATAAATCAAAATCCGGGTGACCTAGGTCATCAAGAACGGTAGAAAACGTGGAGAATGTTAATCAGTCTGTTCGTGACGACCCGAACCTTTCAATTCGGAAGCGCGCAAGTGCTTTAAATGTGCATAGATCATCATTACATCGCATTATGCACAAAGACCTAAAGCTGCACCCCTATAAAATTCAATTGGTGCAAGAATTAAGCCCCAAGATGCCAGTCAGAGGCTTAATTTCGTAAATCAGGTGATTGAGCGATTTACAACGTTTACCAACATTTTGTTTTCGGATGAAGCTCATTTTCATCTTAATAGCCACGTAAATAAGCAGAACTGCCGCTACTGGAGTGCAACGAATCCGAAACGCAAACATCAGAAACCCCTACATTCGCCTAAAGTGACCGTATGGGCTGCGATGTCGGCGCGAGGAATTATCGGCCCTTACTTTTTTGAAGACGAAAGGGGGCGTGCAGTTACAGTGAATTCAGAGCGTTATGTGGAGATGTTAGACAACTTTCCTGGCTATAACCAAAGAACATGGTTCCAACAGGACGGAGCAACTTCACACACGTCCAATATGTCTCTGCCACGTGTTCGTGAAATTTTCTCAGGCAAATTGATCTCCCGGAGAGGTGACATAAATTGGCCTCCACGCAGTCCAGATTTAACCCCTATGGACTTTTTCCTATGGGGTTATCTTAAATCTAAAGTTTACGCCAATAAACCGACTTCACTGGCGCATTTGAAAGAAAATATCCGTCACGAAATGGCAGCCATCCCTGAGTCCACCTGCCGAGACGTCGTAAGTAATTTTACTGTTCGATTAAATGAGTGCCGAGAACGCGAGGGTCTACATTTAGACGATATTATTTTTAAGAAATAAATCCCCAAAAAGTGTATTTTAATAATTAATAAACATTTTTTCTATATACGGCTTACTTTTTTTTTAATCGATCCACTAAATATAAAATTTCTTTTGAGACACCTTGTATATTTACATAACCGTGTGTGCAACGAACGCGGAACACAGTTTAATATGAGATTTTAAATAAATGCGGAAACTGGCACGTCTGTACATTTTAGAGTAAATATACAAGATTATAAAGTTGTTTAAAAGCAGTTTTTATATTCAAAAATGTAAAATCTAAACTTGATGCCGTAGAATGTCTGTAAGACTAGATATTTGGAAAATAAAATAAGATGTTTTCGTCAAAATTCAGATAGCCGTGTATACGAGGGCTACCTTTTAAGGTTTTACAAAAACTAATGGTGCAATTCTGTGGTAAATCTGTAAGCTACAGACGATCGTATCTAAGGGGTTGTTGTATGTGTTGTAATGGACAGTTTCTTATAGATTTTGTCTGTAAGCTTACAGATTTGCCACAGAATTGCATCATAAGAAAGAAAAACATTTTTTTTTTGGTACAAACTATTTTATTGCTTTTTAAAATATTCACCTTTAAGATATATACACTTTTGCATGCATTCAATTATCGAAACATTTTTTCCACTCTGAAGTTGGTATCTCAAAAACATGGTTTTCGAAGGCTTCAACCCTTATTGAGGTGATGAAAATAGCTGTCCACGCATTTTTTGTTTGACGTTGGGGAACAAAAAAAGTCGTTAGAGGATAAATGAGGTGAATACGGGAAATGATACATTAATTCGATGTTTTTCTCCTTCAAATAATCAATTGTTGTGCTGTGTGGGAGCTTGCATTGTCATGATGAAGAATGATGCGACGTTTTTGATTGTTTTTCCTGATTTTATCGATGACTTCTGGCAAACAAATTGCTGTATACCATTCAGCATTAACTATTCTCCGATCCTGTGAAGAAATGGTGGCGACATGTCCAGTACAACCGAAAAAACAAACGAGCATTTTCTTGGAAGTGTTTCGTGAACGAACAACTTTTGTGGGTTTCGGTTCATCTTAAGACCCAAACAGTGGATTGTTGCTTAGTTTCCGGTTCATATGATTCCGAGTTTCGTAACCTGTAACGATGTTGTATGCGGATTTTGCAGGATCTCGATCAACACGAGCCTTTTTTTGAGTTTCGGTCAAATTATGCGGAATCCATCGTGAACAGATCTTTTTCACAGCTAAATGTTCATGCAAAATTGAATGTATTGCAGCATGCGATATGCCAAAGGATGCCTCTATCTGACGGTAAGTCACATACCGATCTTCTTCAATCATTTTGCGCAGAGCATCGATGTTTTTTTGAATCATAACCGATTTTGGTCGACCTTCACGAGCTTCA
Source organism: Liopterus haemorrhoidalis (assembly GCA_963971575.1). Lineage (NCBI taxonomy): Eukaryota > Metazoa > Arthropoda > Insecta > Coleoptera > Dytiscidae > Liopterus > Liopterus haemorrhoidalis. The sequence goes on from OZ020615.1 coordinate 8,056,734, forward strand.
TCAGTGATGAACGCACGACCACGACGAAATTCTGTAAACCAATTGCAACAGTCTTTTCTGATGGTGCTTCATTACCAAAAGTTGAACTTAAATTTTATAACTAGATATAACAATTTAATTACTTTTTATCTTAAGGCAGAAATATTTGAGAAATACTAACGAGTACTATCAAAACATTTCTAGAAAGAACCTTTTGAATTTACTGGTTTTTACTTAATTTTAAAAACGTGAACTCGTCGAGTATTAAAGTTGAGTCCCGAGTCCAAGTAATTACCCAAATATTCGACGAGTCCGAGTCCAGTCGAGTCGAGTCCAGAAACCCTATGCTGCAGGCTCTATATATCCGGCTAATCGGATTTAACCGTTGGCGCGATCGGAAAAAGAAAAAGTTAGATAGACGCTAGCACTGCGCGCGATTTTTGCGATGATTATATGAAACGTAACTATGTTATTTTCATTGCTATAGACCATTTACATTCGTTTTAGATAAAATTAGCGTAACCCGGAGATTTTATAACAAAACCCGCGGCCCGAAAAAACTATTTTGAAACCCTGAGACCAGGTCACCCTGGAACCAAGTAATTTCCGAATTTCTACCCTTTTAAAACAATTATGTCTTCTGAGATACCCCCACCCCCTTTCCCTCAAGAAAAAATCCTGGGTACACACCTTAGAGAGATTTAGAGAGATGCATACGTATTTGCAAAATACAGTTTGAAATAAAATTTGCAACGTCGTACGCAAATACACGTGGATTGGTTTAAGATGACCTCATTTTTTATGAATAATTTCCTGAATCCCAGTTGCACCAACCTTCCTTAAATTATAAAATTTATTAAATCGCAAAAAAACTAGCAATATATCGAGTTACTACCCAGTTGCACCAGATCTCCTTATGTTTTAAACATTTAAACACAAAAATGCCTATTAGTACTATTCGTTGCTACTTGTGCGATTTAAAAAATCGGCTGTGTCCACCACAGGACCGAACGCCATCACAAAGTACTTGTTTAATTTATGTTGCTTTATCAAAAAATGTCTCAATAAAAGTTGTTAGCTATTGCTTTTATAAAATGTTAGCTAATGCTTTTATAAAAAATTTGTTAAATAAATTTTTTCAAAATATTTCTCTGTTGTGAAATATTCGCAAAAATCTTAAAACCGACACAAGTAAACTCCCATTTCTAGTTAACCGATTTTTACCAAAAGTTTATCAACTCGTGCCATTACTGTTAGAAGCTTAAATATGAAGTTTCATAAAAATCCTTTTAGCCGAATTTGTCTTAATTTGCCGAATTTGTTTTAGCCTCTGTACGTGTACACGGCCGACAGACAGACCGACAGACAGACCGACAGACAGATAGGCAGACAAACAGACAGACAGACAGACGGACAGACGGACAGACAGACAGACATACAGACAGACAGACAGACAGACGGACAGACAGACAGACAGACAGACAGACAGGCAGACATCATGATAAAAATAGTCAAACGTTATGTTACCTCAATTCGTGGAGATGCATCGAAATCTCGAAATGTCAAAATCACAGTACCTCATTTATATATGTTGGCGGTCGGTAAAAATGCTTAAAATTTAAGGAGAACTAGTAACTGGGCACAACATATTTGTTTCCTAAAAATATTCTATTAAATGAATAAAAATTTCCTACAAAATTTGATGTATAGATTGTTAATTTCATTTCAGATTGTTAGTTTTGTATGAGAAACATTTGAGAACTATGGTGTTTACCTTGCCCTTAACGCCGAAACTGCAAACACAGTGACAAATATAAGAATTTGTGCATCACTTGTCACGAATTTCATTTAAACACATCACAAATGTCACTTTATTAATTTTAGTTTTTTAGGAAAAACTTGTCGAAAAACTATTCAATAAACTGAATTTCCTGTTAAAACAATTTTATTACACTATAATTAAATATTAAAATAATGTCCTGAATAGGTTTTATAATTATTTAACACTTTTCTGCTGAAGAACGTTATACTTGCCCGTGAACTTTTTTCTAACTGTAGCAGTTTTTATCTGATACGTGTACAATTTATTAATAGATAATATAATATAATATAATAAAATTTATTTGTTTCAAGGTACAAACCTTATACAAAGGAGAGAGATAACAGCGAATATAATATGTACATAAGAATACAATATTAGAGTTAATCTATACAATAATAGACTAATAAGAAGCAATATACCAATATAAATTATAATATTAAAATAAGAAGACAAAAAAAAAAAAAAAAACAAATATGAAAATGTAAAAATGTAAAAATGTAATAATTTGAAAATATGAAAATATAAATACAGTCTAATCCAAACGACCAACTGGAATTTTCATTTTTATAAGTTGTCATCAGCTATTTTTTTTATACAAGGTGTCTCAAAAGAAATTTTATATTTAGTGGATCGATCAAAAAAAAGTAAGCCGTATATAGAAAAAATGTTTATTAATTATTAAAATACACTTTTTGGGGATTTATTTCTTAAAAATAATATCGTCTAAATGTAGACCCTCGCGTTCTCGGCACTCATTTAATCGAACAGTAAAATTACTTATGACGTCTCGGCAGGTGGACTCAGGGATGGCTCCCATTTCGTAACGGATATTTTCTTTCAAATGCGCCAGTGAAGTCGGTTTATTGGCGTAAACTTTAGATTTAAGATAACCCCATAGGAAAAAGTCCATAGGGGTTAAATCTGGACTGCGTGGAAGCCAATTTATGTCACCTCTCCGGGAGATCAATTTGCCTGAGAAAATTTCACGAACACGTGGCAGAGACATATTGGACGTGTGTGAAGTTGCTCCATCCTGTTGGAACCATGTTCTTTGATTATAGCCAGGAAAGTTTTGCAGTTCAGGTACCAAGAAGTTGTCTAACATCTCCACATAACGCTCTGAATTCACGGTAACTGCACGCCCCCTTTCGTCTTCAAAAAAATAAGGGCCGATAATTCCTCGCGCCGACATCGCAGCCCATACGGTCACTTTAGGCGAATGTAGGGGTTTCTGATGTTTGCGTTTCGGATTCGTTGCACTCCAGTAGCGGCAGTTCTGCTTATTTACGTGGCCATTAAGATGAAAATGAGCTTCATCCGAAAACAAAATGTTGGTAAACGTTGAAAATCGCTCAATCACCTGATTTACGAAATTAAGCCTCTGACTGGCATCTTGGGGCTTTAATTCTTGCATCAATTGAATTTTGTAGGGGTGCAGCTTTAGGTCTTTGTGCATAATGCGATGTAATAATGATCTATACATTTAAAGCACTTGCGCGCTTCCGAATTGAAAGATTCGGGTCGTCACGAACAGACTGATTAACATTCTCCACGTTTTGTACCGTTCTTGATGACCTAGGTCGCCCGGATTTTGATTTATCCAGCGTTGTACCAGTCTCTTCAAACTTTTTAACCCAATGTCGAATGAGAGGAGTGCTTGGCGCATCATTTAAGTGGCGAAAACCTCGAATACTGCAGAATTTTCTACGCGCTACAGTCGCCGAATCACCGTTTTTGTAAAACTCTCGCACGCATAACGCGCGGTCTGCTCCCGAGAAACGCTCCATAGCGACAGAATTCCCAAGAGCCAGCCTACCGATTGACATAACCCCCGCGCCCCTCGGATACGTTGCGTTCACGCAGTAAGTTAAAAAAATATAAAATTTCTTTTGAGACACCTTGTATTAAGTTGGCTCCTGAACAAAATAATTCAATCAATCGGTAAAAGTAACTACAGTCTGTTCCAAACGGTTAAGCGGAACTAGATTTTGCAGTCTAGTTACTTTCATCGTTTAAATCGTGCTTTTCGGCCGTTTTGTTTAAGCTTTGTAAATCATACTTACAATAAACATTTTTTTGTTAAGGTTAACATCATTTTAAAATGTCATTTTCTTTATATTTTGATTTTTTGTGTCTTTCTTAATACAAATTTCCCATTTATTTATTTATTTTTTTATTAAAATATGTAAAAAAATAATTTAATGTCATTCGTTTCCATGGTTTCATTGTTGGAATTTTAAATTTTGACATTCCAACGTAAAAAATTAAATTACCCAAGCAAGGTCCCTTCTCGTGACAACCTAAAAGAACGAAATTCCCATTTAGTTCCGCCTAACCGTTTGAAACAGACTGTATGGTCTATTTCAAAGTAGAAAAATGTGTGTAAGAAGATAGGAGTTGTTTGTCCTTGCTTCGGATTGGTTTAGATCGCCATCCCTATTACACTGTAATAATATTGTTTTTAGTCCAAGTTGACAGATGTTCAGTGTCGTACATTGGAAATATATATTATTTATATTATTTAATTTTCTCATATATTTTGTTATTATTTACATAGTTAGACTTTTATTTATATTCTTGGCGTAGATTTTATGGAGATAATTCTCCATGTAATTTGTTTTTACGTACTTATATATTTTTTAGGTTATCTGACATATAAATATTTTTTGACACTTGACATTTAACAGATCAAAAGATAGGACTAATGTGGGGCCAAAAGACAGCCCAGCTGATTGTGCCCAAAGAAGAAGTTATTGATATAATTTTTAGACCTTAATATATACATACAGTCTGTTCCAAACGGTTAGGCGGAACTAGATTTTGCAATCTAGTTACTTTCATCGTTTAAATCGTGCTTTTCGATCGTTTTGTTTAAGCTTTGTAAATCATACTTACAATAAACATTTTTTGGTTAAGGTTAATATCATTTTAAAATGTCATTTTCTTTATATTTTGATTTTTTGTGTCATTCCTAATACAAATTTCCCATTTATTTATTTTTTGTCAATAAAATAAGTAAAAAAAAATATTAAATTTTGACATGTCATTCGTTTCCATGGTTTCATTGTTGGAATTTTAAATTTTGACATTCCAACATGAAAAATGAAATAACCCAAGCAAGGTCCCTTCTCGTGACAACCTAAAAGAACGAAATTCCCATTTAGTTCCGCCTAACCGTTTGGAACAGACTGTATATTTTTAATTTTTATTTACAATAATTATTGAAATAAGAAACTTTAGCTCTGAAGATATATTGTTTGTTTTATTGCTTTGTTGACTCTTTTAGCCAAATCTCTCTTTTTATATATAGTACATAATTTTTAAAATTAATATTTTTTTTAACTTTTTCAAATTTCCCATTAAACTAAATTTATGTCGTATAAATAACGTAAGTGTATTATCTGCCTTGTTTATTTCAATATCTTAATAACCTTTTTTTATATTAAAAAAAATCACTTGCTAACCCAGTTGCTACGCCCATGCCCTAGTTGTAACTTATTTTAAATTTCCCGCTACTGTATTTGATCAGTGTAAATTGTACTCGGTTCGCAGCGCTATCTACTTTTTTCTACTTTGAAATAGACCATAGAATTGAAAATCTAGTTCGGCCTAAACCAAAGGAACAAACTTTATGTGAAAATATGCAAGTTTGAAAATATAAAAGTATAAATATATGATCACGGGACAAATATAAATATAATAAAAGTATAAATATAAATAAATAAATATAGATATTAAAATATGAAAATAAGATAAAAAAAATATGTATGTAGCAAATATAATAAAAGTGTGAATTTTCACACATTGCAGGATTTCGCAGGTATATAATAAGTGAAGGTATAATGCCTAATGTTGAGTGTGTAGGACAAATTTTGCTTTGTAGTAATCACGGCAAAATGAACGATATTTTTAAAATAATTTATCGTCTGTTAATCTAAGAGCTTTAAAAATTAATTTTAAGTTAAAATATTTTTTTGTTAATTTTAATTCGAATACCTAATAACATTATTTAGGTTTCTAAATATGTGAACTAACTTATAGGCAATGTTATTGGTGCCAGACAAGTCTTGACATGTTTATGCAACTATCTAGTGCAATATTGTTCAGTCTGATTTAGGTGTTCGACTGATATAGACGCGTTTTCATAGCACTGTTTTGTAACCATGGAAGACGCAGCAAAATCTCAAAGAGCAATAATTTTCTTTTTGTGGAAAGAAACCAGTAAAACCAGTAGAACATCACTAGAAGACGATCCACGCAGTGGGCGCCCAAGCACGTCGGTAAATGAAAGAAACATTACTGCCGTCGAAGACCTACTGAAAGAGGACAGGCGAATGACTATTCGTCAAATTAGTGTGCGCCTAGAGATAGGTACACGACAAGTTCATGACATCTTGCATGATTGTTTGGGCGTTAGCAAGGTTTCGCCGCGCTGGGTACCAAGGCTGTTGGGACCAGAACAGAAACTCAATAGGAAAATTCTTTGAAGACGGCTTGAATTGAAAATCTAGTTCCGCCTAAACTAGGGTGACCATTTTCTTAAGAAGGCAATGCGGGACGGAACAAAAAAAGGTCGTCACTTCCCAAATATAAGTGAGGCGCAAAAAAAAGGTCCTCACCTCCCAAATCCAAGTGAAGAGCAAAAAAAGGTCCTCACTTCCCAAAATCCAAGTGAAGAGCAAAAAAAAAGGTCCTCACTTCCCAAAATCCAAGTGAAGAGCAAAAAAAAAGGTCCTCACCTACCAAAATCCAAGTGAAGAGCAAAAAAAAGGTCCTCACCTCCCAGAATCCAAGTGAAGAGCAAAAAAAAAGGTCCTCAAATACAAGTTACAATGCGGGACTTTTGCGGGACGCATCTTAATGCGGGACACCCAATCAAAATTCGGGAAGAATGGTCACCCTAGCCTAAACCAAAGGAACAAACTTAATGTCAAAGTATGCAAATTTTTAAAATATGAAAATATTAAAGTATAAAAATGTGAGTATGTAACAATATATGGAAATGTGAAAATGAGAAACTATGCAAGTTTGAAAATATAAAAGTATAAATATATGAGCACGGGACAATAAATATAAATAAATAAATATAGATATTAAAATATGAAAATAAGATAAAAAAATATGTATATAGTAAATATGATAAAAGTGAGAATTTTCACACATTGCAGGATTTCGCAGGTATATAATAAGTAAAGGCATAATGCCTAATGTTGAGTGTGTAGGACAAATTTTGCTTTGTAGTAATCACGGCAAAATGAACCATATTTTTAAAATAATTTATCGTCTGTTAATATAAGAGCTTTAAAAATAAATTTTAAGTTAAAATATTTTTTTGTTAATTTTAATTAGAATACCTAATACCATTATTTAGGTTTCTAAATATGTGCAGTATTTTCTTTTATATAGCAAGATTCATTAAAATTTTGAAAATTGCGCCTTTGGCTTCCACTGGTTGTTATAAGAACATTGAAAGTTTCCATTAATATAATTTCATTAAAACTAATTCATCTCATAACTTTTTTTCATAAATTTCTGTAAAAGTCTCAATTTTTTCATACTTATATGTAACGTTTCCATGGACATTGTAAATAATATCTCTGTTAGAAAATATTAGGCCAAGTTATTTCTACTCTGCTACTAGAATGTATTTTATATAAGTACTTTACGATGGCGGTCGGTCCTGTGGTGGCCACAGCTGATTTTTTTGTAATAGCGACATTTAGTTCTGAACATCATTTAAAACGTAGAAATGTATTTGTGAAAACTATTTGCTTGAAACCAATTATTGACAGAGGTCAAACATCTAATATTTTAGTTGTGAGGTGGTCATTGTTGAACGTAAACCAGAAATCAACAAACCCATATTAGCAAAGTGGTATCTATGAATATCTGTCAGTCCTTCAGGCTATTTAACAAAACCACCACCTAAACTAGAAATTTAATCTTCAACATTACTACTACTGTTTGATTTGGAGTAACTTAGACAATCGGTGACTCAAATTAATGCGTATCCCTCTAGCGGCAGTATACTATGATAATATAAAATGTTGACAGCACAAACCCACACAGTATTAAAAATTTGGTTGGCAACGCGTACCACGCGATCTAATACCTTAAGTCGGAAATCTCTACCTTTAAGTTAGACTGTATTGAAGTGAGGTCACACGCTTTCGCACTAGCACTTAAAGTTAGCATAACTTAAACATCCTATCTTAAAGTTCTAGTGTGAAAGGGATATAAAATGTATTCACATATATTTGAACATATTTTTTAATACACAATTATAATTAAATGGCCCAACTATTTAAATAATGAAAATTATGAATTTATGTTAAAATAAAGTAAATATAATTTAAGATAAATAGTTTTTATAACAATACTTTGTTAAATGTATTTCACTTAAATATTTTCTAAAATATCTACTATTATATTGTACAAGTGTTGGTATGTATGTTCTATTCAACTTCTGGTGTATCTTCATTTTTCCGGTACGCGGAGAGAGGAAAATGAACCGCCGTCTTAACCGGGTGATATTTTTTAGTGCTTAGGCTTAATTTTATTTCGACAGGGGGTACTGACTAATTTTTATTGATAAAAATCATGCATTTTTTTCCTCGAAACCGTGGCGTTGATCGTCACCATTGCTCAGCACGGATAGGTTGTACCAGACGATAAAAGATGTTTATTCATATTTCTACTATTTAGGAGACGATTTCAGACCAAAACTGAATTGAAAAAAAGGTATTTTATTAATAAAATTGATGAAATGTGTAAAAAATACATAAGAGTTGATAAAGATAATGCAGTTTTTTTAGGTTTTAACACATTTTCATAAATTTTGAAAATTTTTGCTGACCATAATATTGCCTTCAGTTAAAAATGCTACTAAACGGAAAAGAAAGTAAGAATCAGTTTTGAGTTATCAAAATATATTTTAAGGGTCGTTCGAACGTTTTAAACGTTAAACCTAAACCTATCTGTAGAATACGTTCAAATAAGTTTTCAGGGTAAGGATTGATCTGTTAAGCAGTTTTGTTATTTTAATTCTGAAAACTGTATGTTATTAACTATTTTACTAACTATATTAACGAAAGTATAAAGTACAATGTATTAGGAGGATAGATAAGACTAATAATATTCGATTCGAATAATATTCGATATTTAGTAATCGCGTAATTTTAATTGTGTTAAATCTTGAAGTATTAAATACCCAGATCAATAAATTATTTCTTTATATAAGTGATTACTATAGGATGAAAGTGTTTCTTTATCATCATGAAGGTCTTCCGTTGTTTTTTTTTTTTTTTTGCAGTAAAAATGCTAATTTTAAGACGTATTTCAAAAAAACTTAAAAATTATTATAAAAGTATTCATCAGCGCCTCTCTCGAACAACGAAACAACTACCGCAGTTCAAATTTAGGAGGCAATTCCTTCGTATTACTGAATTATAACAAGTATAGGTGAAATTTTAGTGATTATATAAATTAAAAACGACTATAATATATTAAAAAAAAAATTAAATTATAAATACCTTTTTAAATAGTTAAACAAAATACTAAATTTAATAACGTAAAATATTACTACAACGAATATATTATTACAACGAAAATCTGCAAATTTCACATCTATAAGTGTTACTCAAAAGTTTTTCTAAATTTCCATGTGACATAATTAATAGTGAATCCTGTGCAATAATTAACAATTTTATTAATTTTTATCTATTTTATTCAGAATCCATGTATTCTTTATAGTGAAATAAAATATTATTGTTACGTTTAAATGGTACAAACGTAAATTAATTAACCGATTTGGATAATCCTTTGAACATTGTATGTATAGATTAGAACTTCCCGAGTGTTATTGGCTATATGAGTGTTTCTCAACCGGGGTGCCACGACACTCTCACCGGGGTGCCACCAATTTGAAAAATTATTTCAACGTTAAATTGCTTCATAACTTCCTGTTTGTTATAGGATAATGATAATAATAATCTTGATTAGATGAGTTACGTCCGTAAGTTAGTAATTATAGTTGAAGGTAATGGGATTCGGACCAGTCAGAAATAAAAACAAATTTATTAACTTCGCTAACGTTTCGATTTAATTTAAATCTTCATCAGAGCTACAAAGATATATAGAAATATAAAATTATTAAATTGGTAAGTTTACATGTATAAAATTATGATAGTGTTCAAATTTAACAAGTCAAGTAGTTAAAATAAGCATTACAAAATTGTCGAAATTTAAAATATAACATATTTAAATAATTATTAAATAATAAAAACATATCAAATATGAGTTAAAGAATAAAAAACAATGTTAAATTTACATTACCTTAGTTAATAGTCACGATATAAAATAACAATTTTAAAATTAATAGAGAATACATCATATTGTCCGGTTATTGAACTCAGAGATAAGCATATGAATAAGCCACGTATGAATTTGAAAAAGGGTTTTAGATGGTTGAAACAAGTAAGTAACGCTATCTATTAATAAATTAGAATTTGATTATTAGGTGAAATATGTTAGATTTAGATTTTTTTAAATATATTACAATAGATGGCGCTTATATTATCACAGTCGGTTTTTTAGAACACTATCATAATTTTATACATGTAAACTTACCAATTTAATAATTTCATATTTCTATATATCTTTGTAGCTCTGATGAAGATTTAAATTAAATCAAAACGTTAGCGAAGTTAATAAATTTGTTTTTATTTTCTATCTGGTCCGAATCCCATTACCTTCAACTATAATTAGATAATAATAATTATAATTTTTGCTGACGTTTCGTGGACGTTTCGCGGGCGCGCCCGAGGTGCGTCACTTCGATAACCACGTGACAGGCAAAAAACGAGTCGCGAAGCGACGAGTTTTATAATCGACAAGTGCGGCAAAATGCCTTATCATATTAAAACGATTCGCGAAGAGACGAGTTCTGTCAACGTAGGGGGAGAAGCCCATCGTAGCCGGGCTGAGGCCCCTAGTTGTAAACATATTTAAATATCTCACTTATTTACTTTACATCAAAAATGTGTATGTGAAAACATTTTTGTTTTCTCTTCAATGCAATTTATAACAAAAAGATTATTTGGGGGGGTGGGCTTACTTACAATGTTGAAATATCTCATACTTAACAGCAGAAATGTATATGAGAGAAGAAACTATTGCTCCCTGAAATATCTCGCTTAACATTTACGTTACAGTAAAATATATATTACAAAAACCGTGCGGAGTAGGGCTACTCCAGTTAGTAAACCAATACTGTTTACAAACGTTGACACATCCTTTTTCATGTCAAAAGTGCAGAAGGCGATAACAGCGCCGTTTCGGTAATTTTAGTCGTGAATCGTTACATTTTAGGAAGAAAAATGAATGATTGAGGAAATACATTTTGAATATCTTAAAATGCCTTTTAGGAAGGATATGACGGAATAATTTTGCGTTGTTCACGTTATTAACGGAGATGAACTGATATGTTGACAGCAACATTATTTCCTTCACAATTTCTCCACGAATTAGATATTCAATAAAATAGAAAGGATATTGATAATCTCTGTAAAGGTCGCATGACTGAAATTTATATCGAAATGGATATTTATGGATAATCTTTCCAAAGAAACATAAAAATTGTTTGTTACATTAAATAATAGAACTCTTATTGGCCCATTAGATAGTTACATTTTTTGGAGCATAGCAACGATGGCTATTTGCTTCTAACACAGCCCACTTTTATGACTAGAATATACGAGGGTTACCATTTAAGTTTTTACAAACGACCACTAGATGGCAATATTGAAATGTAGCATTACTATATTCGTAAAATTTGACACTTGTTATTGTAAAATCAGTGGCAGCTTGTAAATTGACCGAGTAGTTTGCTAATAGTGAGCGTTAAAAAAAATAATTACTCCGGAAAGTTTTCGTTGGATTATTTTTTACAATTTTAGTAAAGGCCTAACTCAACAACAATGCATAGATTCGCTTCATTCAACTTTTGGTAATGAAGCACCATCAGAAAAGACTGTTTACAATTGGTTTGCAGAATCCTGCAAAATCCATATACATCATTACAGGCAGAGCCGCAGTAAAAGGGGGGGGGTGGAGGGGGCGACGGCCCCTAGCGCACTAAGGAAAAGGGCGCTAATGGGCCATTGCAAAGCATGAGGACTTTTTTTTTTTTGCTCGTCACCTGGATTTTGAGAGGTGAAGACCTTTTTTTTGCTCATCACTTAAATTTTGAGAGGTACGAACCTTATTTTTATATACCAAAACACGGTTCTGCCCCTAGCGCAAGTTTACCTTACTGCGGCTCTTACCTTATAACGACTTTTTTTTGTTCCCCAATGTCAGACAAAAAATATATTGTAAACATTTTTGAAATAAATTTAAATTAAGATCAGCATTGTTCTTGTTAAACATTAGGGTAATGTGTAAATGACCTTTACCCTGTACCTTTTTGTGGTCAATGGCTGACCATTTCAACCGTCCTAAGTCCGAAATTTAAATTTCCGGATTATGTAAAAAGGATAATTTAAATTTTACATCTTCAATCACATGGTTAAATGTTCTTACAATTTCTCGGTACATGTTTAACTCAAAACAATTAGTCTTACATCATTTTAGTTATTATGACTTATCATTATATAAATACATGAAAATTTTATGTACCACAAAATTAATTATTACATTTACAATAGAAACCTTTTAAAGTTTATTTCTAATTTAAAAAAAAAATTGTTGTGTATTTAGTATACTACTCACATTCTCTCATTTGAAATTATTAACTTAACTTTTGTACTCATTCAAACGAGACTACCATCTTGATATATTGGATTTACATTGTAAAAACAGCTAAAAAACCTAAAGAAATAACGAATTCGGTGTAACATTATTTTAAGCTAGACAGTTTAGTTAGTCTTTTAGATATTTACGATATTTTTTTAGTGTTAAATTATTTAACTTATATGTGCCTTGGAAAACCATAGGACAGCGGTTCATAAACTGGGGTCCGCGAAACAATTTTGATGTTAATTTTACAACCCCCAACTTTTCGCTTTTATTCAAATAACTCATTTAATAAAAATCCTACATGGTCAAGACTTTTTGTATTTGTTGTTATCTAACTAGTTATTGACATAACTAAACAATAATTAGTAAAGATTTATTTTTATTCAACTGCAAATTATTTACAGAAAACATATTATAATAAGATCTATTTTGAGCAATATTTGACCGAGAAAATGTTTGTATGAGTTTAACGTATTATAATTTGTAACTTTTTTAATTCTTTTTACTACTATATTTATTCATTTTATGTATTTTATTCTATATGCTAATAAAAATTGTCATCTCTATAAATGCGCAAGATCATTTATTAAAATAACCAGCGATACATTTTTATCAATATTTATTATAACGTACTGTCTATGTAGGCGAGGAAACGAAGCAGTGAACTTCCGATTTTTGGCGCAGTAAGATGGATTTACATGCGGTTTGGTGCATTCGATTCGTTAGAGCCTCAGGAAATTTTGTGAACCAACGCGATCAATGCAAAATGAAAAACTGCATTTGTGCATAAGAAAAATGCATTGGAAATGTGCATTTTCCAGAGTTGCAAAATCAAAAATTTATAACTCGGTATAAATTCACTAAAATAAGTCAAATTTTGATACTCGGGGGTTTTTGGGGTCGCTGAACACGAATATCGGGACGAGAGAAGTGTCCAAGGTACCTGGTGCCCAGGGTGGACACTACGTACATCGTCTACTAGAGTTTTATGCAAATTTGATACAAAAGCAGTTGAATCACGTTACTCGGGGGTTTTTGGGGTCGCTGAATCCGAATATCACAATAGCGATCGTCTCCGAGGTACCTGGTGCTCAGGGTGAGCGGTACTTACCCTCGTCTCCTAGAGTTTTATGCGAATTTGTTACAAATGTGGTTGAAATACGTTATTCGAGGTTTTTCGGAGTAATGTAATAATGTTTTTTCAATAAATACTTTTTATAAATGCGTATAAAAATCTTTTTATACGCATTATAACGTATTTCAACCACATTTGTAACAAATTCGCATAAAACTCCTGAAGACGAGGGTAAGTACCGCTCACCCTGAGCACCAGGTACCTCGGAGACGTTCGCTATTGCGATATTCGGATTCAGCGACCCCAAAAACCCCCGAGTAACGTGTTTTAACTACTTTTGTATCGAATTCGCATAAAACTCCTGAAGACGAGGGTAAGTACCGCTCACCCTGAGCACCAGGTACCTCGGAGACGTTCGCTATTGCGATATTCGGATTCAGCGACCCCAAAAATCTCCGAGTAACGTGATTCAACTGCTTTTGTATCAAATTTGCATAAAACTCTAGGAGACGATGTACGTAGTGTCCATCCTGGGCACCAGGTACCTCGGACACTTCTCTCGTCCCGATATTCGTGTTCAACGACCCCAGAAACCCCCGAGTATCAATATTTGACTTATTTTAGTGAATTTATACCGAGTTATAAATTTTTGATTTTGCAACTCTGGAAAATGCACTTTTCCAATGGATTTTTCTTATGCACAAATGCAGTTTTTCATTTTGCATTGATCGCGTTGGTTCACACAATTTCCTGAGGCTCTAACGAGTCGAATGCACCAAACCGCATGTAAATCCATCTTACTGCGCCAAAAATCGGAAGTTGGGCTGATTTTTGTGCTTCATTACCTCGCCTAATGAGATATTTGAGCCAGAAATTAAGTCTCAAGAACGACGTAAAATGCCTAGGATTGAATGGGGTTCGCAAGAAAAAATGCTGTTCAAGAGGATGTCCTCGGACAACATAAGTTTAAGAACACCTGCCATAGGGCGTTCTGGATAACAAATTAGGGCCGGTTTCTGAAAATTGTTGCTATGGTTACTTATGGGATGGTTATATTGTAACCGAGTTTAACCAAAAGATTAAGCTCAGTTAAGCTCAGAAACCGGCCTTTAGTGTATGGTTTTAATGTACTCGGTTTTAATAATTTTAAGTTTCACGATTTTATGTATACGAGGGCAACCTTTTAAGTTTTTATAAAAACTAAGAAAGAATAATTTTTCTTTTGGTATAACAAACTGTTTTATTGCTTTTCAAAATATTCGCCTTTAAGATTTATACACTTTTAAACATGCGTTCAAACCAATTCTCGTAACCTTTTTTCCACTCTGAAGTTGGTATCTCAAAAACATGGTTTTCGAAGGCTTCAACAGCTTCTTGTGGTGATGTAATCGCTGTATACACATTTTTTGTTTGACATTGGGGAACAAAAAAAGTCGTTAGGGGATAAATCAGGTGAATACGAGCAATGATTCTATGTTTTTCTACTTCAAATAATTGTTTGACGTGCTATGTAGGAGCTTGCATTGTCATGATGAAGAATAATGTAAAGTTTTTGGTTGTTTTTCCTGATTTTGTAGATAATTTCTGGTAAACAAATTGTTGTATACCATTCAGCATTAACTGTTTTCAGATCCTCTAAAGCAGCGGTTCCCAACCTGTGCTCCGCGTGGACTTCTCAGGGGCACCGCAACCGTTCCAGGAAATAAAATAAATAAAAAACGGAATAAAATTAAAAGAATTAGAAATAAAAAAAGGATCAAAATAAGAAAACTGGAAATTACATTCTGAACGAAAATTTCCAAGTTGAATGTATGTCCGAGTGATTTCTTACTAGCCGGTTTATGACTCTAGGTGGAGTGTGATCGGCGAGATGCATTACTTGAATAATCTACGTGTATTTTGATTATTTGCTTCATTTTATAAAAATCTATCAATAAGTGAGTTGTGAAAGAGGAAACTGAATTTATAATGAAAAAATCTGCCCCATCCCCCGTAAGATTACTTCTAAACACCAATAATTTGTAAGACATAGGGTAGGCCTAAGGGGCTCCACCATAGAAATTGATTCTAAAAAGGGCTCCGCAAGGCAAAAAGGTTGGGAACCACTGCTCTAAAGGAATGGTTGCGACATGTCCAGTACAACCGAAGAAACAATCATTTTCTCAGAAGTGCTTCGTGGACGAACAACTTTTGTGAGTTTCGGTTCATGTTGGAAGACCCAAACAGTGGATTGTTGCTTAATTTCCGGTTCATGTGAATAAATCCAAGTTTTGTCACCTGTAACGATATTGTATACGGATTTTGCAATGCCTAGGTTGAATTTTTTTAGCATTCCCTTACACCAATCAACACGAGCCTTTTTTTGAGTTTTGGTCAAATTATGCAGAATTCATTGGGAACAGATCTTTTTCACAGCTAAATGTTCATGCTAAATCGAATGTATTGCAGTCTGCGATAAATTAAAAGATGCCCGTCGACCAGTGGGAAGACCTCGCAAGAGATATAGAAATCAGCTAACAGAAGATCTAGCAAGTATTAGCATACAGAACACATGGAAAGACCGGACAATTAAAAGATCAAAATGGAGGACTTATGTGAGTGAGCCCAGAAGTCAACCTTACTGACAGTGCCCAAAGAAGAAGAAGAAGAAGAAGAAGAAGAAGAAGAAGAAGAAGAAGAAGAAAAAGAAGAAGAAGAAGAGGAGGAGGAGGAGGTGGAGGAAGAGGAAGAGGAAGAGGAAGAGGAAGAAGAAGAAGAAGAAGAAGAAGAAGAAGAAGAAGAATATTAATTGGATAAAAAAATTCAGTAATTGTTTTATCGAACTACCTGAAATCTAGTTAATTTTATTCATGACTATGTTTTTTTTTTTTCCATAAGTTTTATTTAACTACGCTTCAACTACATGGTTTTTAGCATCGGTATAAATTTACAATAATTAGTTTATAATTACATGTCATTTGTTACATATTGTGTTTATAAAAATTTGAAATAGAATGTTTATTATAAGTAATGAGTGATGTGGTTTTGGGTTTAAATGTTGCTGACTAGTTGGGCATCTTTGATGAAGTTTATTATGTTCGTGTTAGCTGTGGTGGTGTTCTGTAGGGTGTGTTTAAGGGAATGTATTATGTTGTGTTTGGCCCTCAGATCTGCATATGTTCGGCATTCTAATAGGAGGTGTTCTATTGTGAGGATTTCGCAGCACTCATCGCAGATCTTCGCGTTATCTCTCTGCAGTATATGCTCGTGGGTTAATTTTGTCCTATTCGTAACCTTGTGAGGATGGTTTGTGTTCTTCTATCCGTGTTTAGATTCCAAACTTGTATGACTATGTTTACAAACAATAATAAATGTTTTTTCATTAATTAATTGTTTTACTTATCTTATTTATAGTACATAAATTAATAGAATATTTTCTTCCATTTCTAGATATCTGGTCAATGAATTCTATTTGTTTAGTTCTATGTAGACAAACAATGATAAGGCATTTATCAGTAAATTTTTCATGTACTTCCTTATTTTAGAATATTGCACATGGGTTATCAAATCCACAAACATTTTGGACTAAGCTTTGGAAAATTCCTCAAGGAATTCCTTGAGGAATTCCTCTACCGAACCCTCGCCCACACACGGAGAGGATTGACCTCAAGGAAAAGGCCTTGAGGACCACAACTTAGGCTTGTGCGTAGAATCAGCAGATGCTCCTGATTTCATCGATTCCTTAATTTTTTTATTCTCTTTTCAGAGAGCACTTCTGATATTGTTTGATATTATTTTTTTAATTACGTCATTTTTTGTAGCTTTCGCGTCCACTTCTTTTATTTTTTCCAATAATTACGCGTACGCAGCCTCCTTTTTATTTCTATCATGGTATTTTTTAGAACTTACTTGCCACAATCAGGGTTCATTTTCATACATTAGTATGAATTTCGATAAAAATTCTCTAGACATGACTAAATAAATTCGACACTCACTTTACAAATCCTCAAGGACGACTGTCGACAGCACACACACGGTAGTAAGAGTCTGGCCTCAAGGCCAATTACAATCTGGCCTCAAGGCCGAAATATGATTTTTGTTCGGGATTTTTTGACCTCAAGTACTGGCCGCGGCCTCACGGACGCCGCCATACACGGTGAGGATTTCCTCAAGGCTTGGACTGTTCAGGCCAAACCTTGAGGAAATCCTCACCGTGTATAGTTACCTTTAGGTTAGTGGAATGAAATTAAACCAGTGATTTTCAAACTGTAACACAAAATAATATTTTAATTTAATCTTATGAATTATTTCAGAAATCAACCCTTTTAAAGATCAGCTGTGGCCACCACAGAACCGACCGCCATCACAAAGTACTTGTTTAATTTATGCTGCTTTATCAAAAAATGCCTCAAATAAAAGTTGTTATTGTTTTTATAGCAACTTTTGTTAAATCTCTGTTGTGAAATCTTCGCAAAAATCTTAAAACCTACACGAGTAAACTCCCATTTCTAGTTAACCGATTTTTACTAAAAGTTGATCAACTCGTGCCATCAGGGGGGGGGGCAACGGCCCCTAGCGCACTAAGGAATAGGGCGCTGACAGGATTGCTAAGGGGCGCCATTGCGAAGTGAGGACCTTTTTTTTTGGTCGTAACTTGGATTTTGGGAAGTGAGGACCTTTTTTTTTGCTCAAAACTTAAAATTTTGAAAGGTAAAACCTTGTTTTTATTTACCAAGGGCGCCAAAACACGGCTCTGCCCCTAGCGCAAGTTTTCCTTACTGCGGCTCTGCGTGCCATTGATGTCAAAAGCAGGGCTTCGGGCTTATTTTTTCGTTTCGGTTTTTGTTCCGGTTCAATTAAAAAAATAAATATCGATTGGGGGTTCAATTAAAAAAAATAATATCGATTGGGTTCCGGTTTTCGTTCCGGCAGAAATAACGTTTTTTTTTCGGTTTTCGGTTCAGTTCCGAGTGATAAATTTTTAAATGCTTTTATTTGTTTTAGAAATATATTTTCTTCTATAATTTAGAAGAACATATTATTCCTTATTTTGTAATAATCATACCAAGAATGCTGCCAGGAGGAGGGTTCTGGCCCCGTTCACCCCCCCCCCCCCTCCCTATATATTTTTTTAAACTTATCAGTTAAAAAAATACGATATTTTTCTGCTCATCAGTTTAAAAAATAATCTTAAACAAAATGTATATTGACTCCCATAATATATGAACCGAAATAAACCGATATTTTTTCCGAGCTCGCATTGTGAACAAGCTCACCAACGCGAACAAATCTTTTTGACGGCCTAATGTTCATGCAGTAGTGAATGTATGCTAATCCCACTAATGCCCAAGGACACCTCAATCTCACGATAAGTCATATGACGATCTTGCAGTATCAGTTCACGCACAGCATCAATGTTTTCCCGAACATCAACAGATTTTGGACGACCTTCACGAAATTCGTTCTTAAGTGAACTACGGTCTCAATTGAAGTCGGCAAATCATCGATAAACAGTAGTCCTTGATGGTGCTTCATCGATGTCGAATTAAGTTCATCGATGCACTGTAGTTGGGTTAATCCACGTTGTGAGTTGTAAAAAATAATCGCTCGAAAATGTTCACGGTTTAATTCTATTTTTAGCTTAGATGAATTTTTTCAAGTTACTGTAAACAGCACAAATAGCGCACAGAGTCAACCCTTGTCTAACATTACGATTAATTAAACGATCAATTAATCGATTAATTAATTTTTATGGCCATCTCTAATTGTGACGCAATTCTCTTAAAAAATCAGACAGTCAGACCAATTCTGTAACTCTGTTACTATGATAATAGTTACTAAATTCGTCACTATGAGCAAGGTCAGTTACTATCATGAATGAAAGTCATTGTATTTTTTATAATATTTTATGTTATAGTAACGTTATTACACAGTAACTTTTTACAGAATTGATCTGAGTACGTCGATTATTTTCATGTGCCAGTACTTACAATTTTGTAATCTAATTATACAATTATTTTATTTATTTTCTTCTTGCATTTACTTAAATTAAATTAATACAAATATTAAATCATACTTTGAAACCATAATTTCTTTGTTAGATTTTTTATTTCGGTATTTTATGTTTTTACAGTTTATTTGTACGTCTGTTTTTATTGATAGTTTAAAAAAATTAATATTACGCAATTAAATTACGTAGATGGTGAAAAAGATTTGGTGGTCTGATTTTAATTTTCAAAAACAAATTTCTTTATGTTTTACTTTGTTTCGAAATGTTCGGTATTTCGTGTTACACAAATTAATACAGAAACTATATCAATATTAGTTTACTTCGCTATAGTAAACACTGGGTCATGAACCGATAGTGTAAGAAATATATTACATATCATTGTTAATGAAATTTTGTTTATTTATTACTTGATTAAATCAGTGGTTGTCAATAAATTGTCACAATAATGTTGAGGCCACGCAGAGCACTACGCTACGTATGCTACATATGTTCAGGGGCTGAATTACCATGATTCTAATAATGTTGCCAGTGTCAGGCCCCGGATGCTATGCCCCCCCCCCCCAAGTACACATCAAATCGTTCGCATGTACAAAGTTATACGTAAATGTAAGAATATGTGCAATATTGATATTACGCACGGCGATAGAAAAGTTTTGTTGTTTAAATATGTTTACAATGTTTTAAAATAATTTTCATCACATTATATATCAGTGGTTTTCAAACTTTTTAGTATTTCTTGCGTAGCGGCAGTAGTGGCTGGTGGGTAAAATATTTGGGTGGACACTTTTTGATCTTGCATCGTAGCATATCAAATGAAACCTCTTAGTGTGTCGACCAACGAGTAAATTTTTATTTTTGAAAAATCATTTTTTTTTTCGCAAAAAATATGTCAAAACTTTTGTCCCTCACCCTATCTCCCAGAGGGGTTGATCTAAAAATCTAAAAAAAATCTCCATAATGAACATTGATGGGAACCGAAATAGTTCAATATAAATTTTTGATCAGATTAGTTTTTCGAAAAATGTCGATTTTTTTGTGTCGATAAAAAAAATAATTTAAAACAAAAATATTGTGTGGTATCAAAAGAAAGCTCTTAGGACGTACATTAAGGGACGCAAAGTAGTTTTTTTAACACGATTTGAGTCAAAAATGTGCTAAAAAATTTCTTGTCCCGACCCCTTTTACCCATAGCGGTTAAACTAAAAATTTGAAAAAAAAAAATAAGTAATGTGCATTGATCTGAGCCGGAAACAGAAAAAAAACTGAAAAATATTGCAGCTTTTGTGTTTTTGATAAAATTATTTATTTTTTTAATTCATGGCTGAATTATGGCTAATAATGTTGTGGATTTTTTGTATTTATGGCTAATTTGTGTGTCTTTTTATGAAATTAAAAATATAATAAAAAAAATTAACAGCTGAGGACCGAGTTTTGAACACCAGACCAACACATTGTTAATAGAATAAATGAGAGGGCTAGAA
Organism: Liopterus haemorrhoidalis; assembly: GCA_963971575.1. Taxonomy (NCBI): domain Eukaryota; kingdom Metazoa; phylum Arthropoda; class Insecta; order Coleoptera; family Dytiscidae; genus Liopterus; species Liopterus haemorrhoidalis. The sequence goes on from OZ020615.1 coordinate 8,077,877, forward strand.
GTAAAAAGATTTAAGCACATAACTTAAAGTTTCGAGAAAATTAGCTTCAAAGTTAATTGCTCTAGGAGATTTTTTTAGTTTTAAGGTAAGTAAAACAACGAATTTCTCTCCATCTTAATGGGTGTCCATTAGTATTGTTCTTAAGATCTTGCAGTAAAATGATTCAAGCCAACTTAAATCGTTTCACCAATAACTAGCAATTTATTTTTTCAAGATTTTTTTTAAGTTCGACAGAGGGTAACACCCTCTGTCGAATTCTAAAGCGAATTCTGTTGAAATCGTTTTACTATCTAATAACAATAATGTTTAACTGAAGAAATATGTAATGGGTGTTTTTTTTAGAGGTATAGAACTTTAAATTGCAATAAAACAACGATGGATTATTCGGTTGACATGAATTTTTTTTTATTCGAAAGATAATCTTGTGGCATTACATTTTAAATATGATTTCTGGCATATGACCGCCACGGCTGGCTCGGATGTAGTCCAATCTGGACGTCCAATTTTCGATGACTTTTTCCAACATTTGTGGCCGTATATCGGCAATAACACGGCGAATGTTGTCTTCCAAATGGTCAAGCGTTTGTGGCTTATCCGCATAGACCAATGACTTTACATAGCCCCACAGAAAGTAGTCCAGCGGTGTTAAATCACAAGATCTCGGAGGCCAATTCACAGGTCCAAAACGTGAAATTAGGCGGTCACCAAACGTGTCTTTCAATAAATCGATTGTGACACGAGCTGTGTGACATGTTGCGCCGTCTTGTTGGAACCACAGCTCCTGGACATCATGGCTGTTCAATTCAGGAATGAAAAAGTTAGTAATCATGGCTCTATACCGATCACCATTGACTGTAACGTTCTGGCCATCATCGTTTTTGAAGAAGTACGGTAGCTTCTTCTGTACGCACCGCACCGCGTCTCTGGGGATGCGAGTTATCAATAAGAGTAAACGTGGTGCGAAAACGTTCCATGGTTAATCGAATTAACTGCTCTGATGGACGATTTTGTCGACGATAAAATGGACGTAGTGCGCGATACGTATTCCGCACAGAACCATTATTTTCGAAATAAAATAGCACTATTTGCAAGCGTTGTTCAGGCGTGAGTCTATTCATGATGAATTGCCAAACCAAACTGAGAATAAATCACTTGACAGCTGTTAAATCGGTCGCCATCTTGAACAGTAATGCCAACTTAAAGTTCTATACCTCTAAAAAAAAACACCCGTTACTAAGCTTAAATTTAGAATAATATTCGTAGACATCCAGTATTATGTTGGCTTCTTACACTTATTAAATACCTACAAAAACTTGAAATTTGTGAAAATTCACACTTCACTTCATTTTTTTTTTTTAATGACTGATAAAGTACATAAATTTGGCCGCCCCTTGATTCGGCCGTCTGCGTGTTTTGCTCACATTACACAATAGGACTCGGCGGCCCTGCATTCTAACATATCCGATCGACGTCAATAATCAATTTCAATTTCAAGAGCAGCTTCTTTATCTGCTGTTAATTAATTTTCCATACTTCACAACCATACAAAACGATACTCTCGAAAATAATGTTATATGTAATTTTCTTTGTTCGGTTTATCACTGTTTACGACCATAGGAATTAAGATTCACAACGATTTTTTTTTTCTACGATCTTCCGTTATAACTTTTTTTTTTTGTTTTGAGCGGGGTATAAAATGAATGCTCCTGATGTCGACATAACTATTATGCTATTTTTTAGAGGTATTGAACTAAGAATTTATATATATCTAAAAGCCTTCTACCATTGTATGGTGTAGGCCAGCGTTTCCCAAACTTGTTTTTCCGTGACCCGGTAATTTTCACACTTTTTCTTCGTGACCCACTAAAATTTTTCCGCCTATAATAGCCGATAGGTAAGCTAAAACATATGGATGTCCATACAGTTTTCATTTATTCACATAATAATTATAATAAAAAAGCATTAACCGTAACAAAAATTTGTAGAAATTAAACAAAAATTATTAATGAGAACCAATAAATTATTAATGATAAGTGGGGTGCTGCTTATTTTTTACTAATAATTTCAGATTAGGAGAAAACGATGATAGCTTTATCCTTAGATCCAGTTCTACTTCCAATTCGGTTTCGGTACTTATTTTTAAGGAAGACTAATGTTGAGAAACCTGCTTCGCACTTATAGGTCGTGACGAAAGGCATTAGAAATTTTATTGCTTTTTTCGCTATAACTGGATATTCCTGACGACAATTTATACAAAAATCCATCAATAGTATTCTGTCGAAGACGGCTTTGACTGCTGTATCACACGACAGTTCAATTATAAAATCTAGGTTTCGCGAATTTTTATGCGACCCGGCATTTCACTTACCGCGAGCCAGTACTGGGTCGCGATCCACCATTTGGGAAACCCTGGTGTAGGCTTTTCTTCTTTTCTTTCTTTTCTCCTTCTGTTCTATATTATGGCAGTACGGGTTTATGTACGAATTTCGCCCAATGTTTTTTGTTTCTGGTCATTCTTTTAGCTTCTATAATCATTTCGTCTTTTCTCTAGTTCCCCTTTTACTTTTCTGTCCCATGTATTTCTTGGTCTTCCTCTTCTTTGCTTTCTGTACGTTCTGGTCTCCCAGATCTGCTTCACTTGTCTTTTGTCTTGCAGTCTATAAATTGTTCTATTGGTTCTATATTGAGTTCTTTTCTTATATCTATATTTCTGATTTTATCCATCTTAGTCACACCAAAATACTTCATCTCCAAAACTTGTATTTGACTCTTTTCTCTTCTTGAAAGCGTCCAGGTCTCAGAGCCAAAAGTCAGTACCGGTTTGTATATAGCTTTGAATACGTTTATTTTGTAGTTCTTGTTATTTCTTTCCTATTGATAAGTGTATTCTTTATGTCAAAATAAAGTTTGGACTAAGAATTTGTAAAAAAATGAAACTAATGCAATTTGACGTGAACGAGAATTCTTAAATACATCTCCAAAACTTGTATTTTACTCTTTTCTCTTCTTGAAAGCATCCAGGTCTCACAGCCAAAAGTCAGTACCGGTTTTTATATAGCTTTGAATATGTTTATTTTGTGGTTCTGGTTATTTCTTTCCTATTGAAAGTAAAGTTTTGACTAAGAATTTGTAAAAAATTAAATTAATGCAATTTTATGTGAACGAGAATAGTACGCTTTTATCATTTTTTATCTCATTATATAACTTATAACTTCGCTCGTGTCGAATTTTAAACAATAGGGAACAAATGTATTTTTTTAAAGCAAATTACTTTGATTAATAGGTGTGTCATTTTTTGTAAAGATTAAAAAATTTGACCTAAAGAAAAGAATCTAATTGCAATGGAAAGTAATCAATTAAAATTAAATTATTATTATTTAAATTATGTGTATGCACGTCTGAAATTAGTTTTAATACTTTTTTTTTGTCAAAACTATTTCGTCAGTTAATTATATAAGATTTCTTCAGTTCGATGACGCATGAAATATAAAATAAAAACTGTACGTGAGATCTATAGATCATAAAATGGTATTCTTCTTAGAAATATGCATTCTTTCTTGGATCTTATAAGGTGTGTAAATTGTTCTTTAATTTATAACAGAATAAAATAGAATAATATATGTGTTATGAAATAAACAATTTATGAAGGTTGTAATTTTACAACGGAAATATAAGGATTATTGTTACTTTGGTATCATTTTAAAACTAAACAGGGAAATTTAAAAATATTTGTAATTTCCCTAATAATCGAATTAGAATTACAGTTGCTAAAAACTGTCAATATTTTAAATTTTGATTTTTTTGTAGTCTTTTTATGATACGAATGTTCCTAAATCGAACGTTCGTAAATCGATTAAATTTATTTTATATTTTTAACGATTGTTCTGTATAAATATTAGCAGAAAATTAACATGTACTAGGAGAAACAATAAAAATTTTACACTTGTTCTTCAAGCTATAAAATTAATGTAATCAATACTCTTACAATCAATACATAAAATTTGAATTTTTAACATTCTGAACCATACTAAATGGATAAAAAATATATGAACTTGGTCTACAGATAATTGGTTACATTATTAATTAGTATAATAAATAATAATAATAGGTTTTGCCTGGCAGGCGGTTAATGCAGAGAAAATGTTGGCTTACAACGAAACGAGTAGTAAGATATACACCTTTTGTTCTTCTCTGTGTCGTAGAAATATGATGTTTAAAATAATGCAAAGGACTTAGAAGACTTCAAAGTGCGGTTATATCGTTTTAGTGAGGATATCATGCAGATGTTGAGTTAAAAAGTCCTTTGGTAAATGAAAAATCCCCAAGGACTGCATCAAGGAGCAAAAATTGAAATATAATAAGAAGAAATTATGAGATTAATAACTTATCACTACCAGGAAAAGACGCTGGCAAAAGAATCATTGTAGAAGAATTTTATGACTGAAGAGTCATCGAAAGTGATTTGCTGCTTATGCAGTGGCGGATTATGCAGGTGTAGGATCTGACGGCTGCCAAGGGCCCCGAGCTTGAAAGGGCATCTGAATTAATTTCTAAACCCCAGTCCTCACTTAATAGTTTGTAATTTCTACTATTCCGCCTCACTCCCCCATCTCCCCCATCTGCGTACGCCACTAGTGCAATCTCTATCTATTTATCCGCCTAACCCGATCTTTAAATCTATTCCGAATTGTTGTATCAAAAGATAAGACATACTAATTATCAATCTTCGAAAAGAGATGGCGTAGAAGAAGAAAATACTAGATTGAGGGCCAGTTTTTCCACCTTCAGATAAAGTGGCTGGTAATCTGACGGATAACAACAATAAAGCGTCTTTTCACCTTCAGATCAAGTTATTCCTACGAATAAACTATGCTATCTGGCAGATAAGTTATTCGGTAGTCAAAGTAGCGAATAAGTAACAAATAAGTGCTGTCACTGTCAAAAAGTTAGAAATTAAATGATTTCTTGGAACAATATATTTCAAAATAGACTTAAAAAAATATAATTTGTTTGAATTTTATTATTTGTAGAAATAATGCCTTAGCTCCAAAATAACAGTGCACCAGTCCACGGTGAGAAAAAATATGAAAAAAGTATCTCGTGCAATATCCAGCTTATGTCTGATTTCATTTGTATGCCTTGTACGGAAAATTAAATACACAAATTTCGAGTATTTTACGAAATTGCCCGCTATCCACGAGTGGTCGCAGCCTGGGGTGAAATGTTAGTGAAACTGCTTTCTTCTGTGAAAAAAAGGCTGAAGTAAGCGATGTCGAGAAGGATATTTTATACTAAACGTTAGCCGGGATCCACGCCTTACAATACAATGTTTAATAATTCTAATATTCGCTTCGAATTTGAACAATTGATTATAATTGGTATAGTAGCAACTGCAGTATTACGCAACTTTAACGTTACAAGAGTGGATATGAAGAACAATCTATAAAAGATCAGTACTGTGTCAGTGACGTACCTGAAGAAACTGATTACTCAGAAAAAATGAAAATGAAAGAATACTCCCTGATTTAATTTCTTTTTTTCAAATTTATTATAACTTATTTTGTATTTACATCAATCATAATAAAATTAAAACATTAAATAAACGTAGAATAATTATTATTAATATCTACTATCTATTTTTCATTCCCCAAATTTTATTACATGCTTACGACATTAATAATTGCTAAAATCTTGTATAACGCATACATAAATTTAATTTTGTTAATGACAATAACCAAAAAACGGCTCGACAGCTGTCAAAAGCTGATCGACAAAAAAAAAAAATCTTTCTCAACGCCTATTTCAGTTACACATTCAGTGTTACCAATCTGAGGATTCAATATGTCAGTCTCATTATCCGTCAGATAACTATCTGACAGTTAAATTTGAATTGAAAGACGGGATGATATTTATCTAACGTATCAGATAACTTTATCTATCAGATAGTTACCCAGAAGTTTATCAGAAGGTGGAAAGACCCGCCCTAAATAAATTTTTATTTGTTAGTCTAATCAAAAAAGAGTTTGCTTAAATTTTGGTAAAACAAATGGTTGAAATATTTGAAATTTTTGTCTGAAGTTAAAAATTGATTTTAACATATTTTCGTTGTTTTATTAATTTTCCAAATATTGCAAAAATATTTCCAATAAACGAAAATATTGAATTCCTCAGGTATTTCAAACAAATACAACATAAAAACTTCAAAGCACGTAATTGATAGTAACAGAAATTAATAATTAATAAATTCCCATCACTTAGGTGGCGCGTAGGAAAAATAGGTCCTATTTTTAGACCCCTGTATTGCATAAAAGTCACGTGATCGGCATTTTGACCGTCTTATTATCCTTGCATAAACAGGCATTCATATTAAATAAAAAATATTTTAAGTTAAAAGACCATTTAGCAGTGGCGGCGCTTGCTCTTAAAATTTTGACTAAAATTGGGGGTGGGCAGGAAATATTTGAAATAATTTTTTACCGACCGCCAACATATATAAGGGAGGTATTGTGATCATACCTATTTTGACATTTCAAGATTTCGATGGATCTCCACGAATTGAGGTCCCTACATAACGTTTTGACTATTTTTAGCATGATGTCTGTTGGTCGTCTGTCCGTCCGTCTGTCCGTCTGTCCGTCTGTCCGTCTGTCCGTCTGTCCGTCTGTCCGTCTGTCCGTCTGTCCGTCCGTCCGTCTGTCTGTCTGTGTACACGTGCAGAGCAAATTCGGTTAAAAGGATTTTTAGGAAATTTCATATTTAAGCTTCTGCCATCAATGGCACGAGTTGGTCAACTTTTGGTAAAAATCGGTTGACTAGAAATGGTTTACTTGTGTCGATTTTAAGATGTTTGCGAATATTTAGCAACAGAAAAATATTTAGAAAAAATTTATGTTACGAAAGTTGCTATAAATACTAATAACTAATAACTAATAAATTTTTTTTATCTCGTTTAAACATGAAAATACAAAGTGATGACCTAAAAAAAGGTCCTCACTTCTAAAATACATTTTTCTGCAAGCAATTCTGAGGGGTGGAGCAAATGGGGGCCAGATAAAATTCATTAGGCCGCTGTTAAAAACTGATTTTTAATTGTTTATAATATAGAAAATAAAACTTGTGCAATAATGTATGTGTATATTATATTTAATTGATATTTATTTAAATTATTTTAAATTGTTTAAATGTCTAAATTAGCCAAAGAAAGATTTTAGAAGTGATGACTTTTTCTCCAATTTCAGCGCAGTTCTCGTTACTCGCCATAAGCGCCAAAATCTCAATGCTATTGTGCGTTGGGTTGCCTAAATAGGCTTTTAGGTGACCTCTAAATTGATAGTATCATATAATAAAAATTTCGTGGTGTTCGAGATTTGAACCCGCATCCTTGTGCTCCATATGCAAGTGTTTTATAACCGAGGTCAAGTAAATTGTAAAATATTTACTTTTTTACATAAAATTCACATTTTTGTTTTATTAAATCCACGCTCCAACTGATTTTAAATTAAATGTACTTCCGGTACAAAACGTGCAGAACTATTGATATTTATATCACATAGATTAAACGCGAGAATACTATAAAATAGTTAATTAAACTAAAACCTAGTAAACAATGACGTGATATTCGTCATATAATTTGAAACAAAATTAGTTGCAAATGCAATAAATTTTGGCCAAATGAGATGTAATCTTTAACCGATTTAAAGTCGATTGTCAGCAGTGTAATTTGTATAGATCAAATGTTTTCAACCTGTGGTCCGCAGAACCAGAGACGTAGCCAGGATTTCAGCATGGAGGGGACAAAAATAATAAAATATGTTTCACCGGGCAACGATAAAAGTTGAGAAATTAAGCAAATTTATTATTAACTTACATATACATATTAAAATATAATATTAATTCGTCTTTGCGTCTTCATTAATTTAAATAGTCGTTCATCTGGACTTATTTTAATATATTTGGAATTTAAAGTTGAATTTGCTGTACGTAGTAAATATTTCAGTTGAATGGACGACTGCGTGAAACCGTCGACTGAAGAAAATAAAAATTCTATTTAGTTCTGCTAAAACGTTTGTAATAGCGTATCTAAAAGTTCTTATATTCTAAAATCAAATATATTAAGAAAGCTAGTACAGCAATTAAAATAGAGCTTTATGTTAAACTTTTACTAATATTTAGGCAACCCTCGTATGCTTTTTATATTTGAGATCAAAAACAATTATTTATCAACAAAAGTGGCTTTATTGTTTTTCAAAATATTCTTCATGAAGATCAATACACTTTTGCATGCGTTTGAACCAGTTTTCGAAGCACTTTTTCCACTCCGATTGAGGCTTTTTCCACTGCGATTGTCAAATTATGTGGGTTCCAACGCGAAGAAATCTTATTGGCGGCCAAATGTTCATGCAATAGTGAATGTATGCTGGTCCCACTAATGCCCAAGGATACCTCAATCTCACGATAAGTCACATAACGATCTTGTTCAGTTCAGTATCAGTTCACGCACAGCATCAATGTTTTCCGAAACAACAAGCGATTTTGGACGACCTTCACGAAATTCGGCCTTAAGCGAACTACGGTAACGATTGAAGTTGGCAAACCATCGATAAACAGTAGTCCTTGATGGTGCTTCATCACCAAAAGTCAAATCAAGTTCATCGATGCACTGTTGTTGGGTTAATCCACGTCGAAAGTTGTAAAAAATAATCGCTCGAAAATGTTCACGATTTAATTCCATTTTTAGCCGAGATTCTTTTTAAGTTACTGTAAACAACACAAATAGCGCTCGTACGTCAAAACGTTCTGAGTACGTATACCGTCAAAAATATTAAACTTTATGATAGAAGCGTCAGTTTCCAGATGACAGTTTTAGTTTAGCGCAATCCTGAAATATAAGAGGCAACCCTCGTACTAAATCAAAACTATGGGTTCAATTAAGAATGCAAAAATGAATGTGTATTTCCAAAATATATTTATCCGAAAATAAATATTAATTCTATTCGCTAGTTTGACTGCTTTGAAAATAATGAAAGTCAAAATTGCAGTCAGCAAAAATATTTTAATAATGACACTAAAACAAAATGTTCTGTATTAACAAGCCTGTATGAAACGGTCTACAAACTATTATATTCCTAAATTATATTTTATATGGTGTAAACTATCCGGGGGGGGGGGCTATGCCCTCGCCCTTGATACGTCCCTGTGCAGACCACTACTGGTCTGTAGTCTAATTTTTTGCCTGTGGTAGTCCGCAAAAAGCAAAAAAGTGGTCCACGGTTTAAAATATGTAGTTTTAAAACCACTAGTATAGATTATTTAAGACTCATTTATTTAAAAACAATTCTTAGATATGCTTTATTAATACTACCTATATCTACACAACATTAAAATTAGTTTTAAGTTAATATTGATTTTAACTCATCAGTTTATTTTCTACAAGTGCAAATTTTGTTTTAGATATTAAAGTGACTGTCACAATTTATGTAAACTGTTCAGAAATACTTCTTAGATCTGATTTAATGCAGTATTTTTCTATACAATATTGTAACTAGTTTTAAGTTAATATTAGTTTTTACTACTAGATTTTTTTTCCCTAATTTTCGCTTCTGCACACCGTTAAAGCTGCATTCACAGCTCTTAAATTAGTCGACTATGAATTGTACATTGTGGATAAAATTAGTAGATAGTTTTAACTTTTAACGAAAGCGTTTAAAGCTCTAAAAATTAATACGTAACGAATGTTTTGACATCTATGATTTTTCAAACCAACTACAATGGAATAAAAGCATTTTTGACTTTTTACGAACTCACCATCAGCGAGATCGTGATTTCTTACTAAATTTTAATAACAAAATTATAATCGCATATATATAGCAATTCTTTTTCGTTTCACGATTTCCAAAATTTGTTGAAATATGTGAGTATTTTTTAGGTTATGTAAAGTGAGATAGCTAATGTGTGTTTATATGCCTGTCTCGTTAAAACAACGCACTAACTACAATCGACAAAGCATAATGCATTAAATTTAGAGCTGTGAACGGTCGTTCGCGTTACCATATGACAAACTTGTAGTGACAATCAACTGTGCACAAGTCATAGCGTATAGTCCAGCGTTTCCCAACTTTTTTTCATGGCGGACCGGCAAGTTTAGAAAGGAACGTGCAAAATTATTACAAGTGATGAGCAAAAAAAGGTCTTCACCTCCAAAACATAAAAGTGATACTCAAAAAAAAAAAGGTCTTCACATTCAAAATGTAAGTGATGAGCAAAAAAAAGGTCTTCACCTTCAAAATGTAAGTGATGGGCCAAAAGAAAATGGTCCTTCCCTCCAAACTACAAACCCGGAGATTTTTTTTAGGGAAGATTTATTTCAATCTATCTCTACAAAATATAAAAACTGGTTTTAAGTAAATATTAATAATATTTTCCGTAAATACCAGATTTTAACAAAAAATTAGATTTTTCATTCCGAAAATACAAAATTGTTGAAAAAAAATTTACGGAATGCGATTGCTGAAATGTTGTGATAGATTGACTATTAAACAAAATAACCAAGATCGAATCCTGGATTTTCTGGGGTTGTTTACCCCTTTCCATTTGTTTATGGTGCGTACCTGTCTTCTGTTCAAATAAACTATCATAAATTCATCATCATCGTTTTCATCCAAGGATGTATCAGTTAAAAGTATCTAGTTTAATAAATATTGTTGATACATATTCAAAAGTATAATTATCACTAGTATGTACCCGTGCTTCGCACAACGTAACGATTATAAAGTTAACTCTATAAAACGATAGGTATAGTAATTTTAACTACCGTTAGGCAGTGGAGAATAGATAACTAACACTGTCATCTTTTGACAAATACCACAACTCTCAACATATTTGCATTTCGGGCTTCTGTTTACTCTGTGATAACTGCGTTATTATTAATATTTGATGTATAGTGTTAGATATATTATGATTCTACGTGAATTGGTCTAATTCAGCGGTTCTTAAACTGGGATCCGCGGACCCTTGGGAGCCCACGACCAATTTTAACATTAACTTTACATCCCCCGACTTTTCACTTTTATTCAAATAAGCTTATTTAATAAAAATCCTACATGGTCAAGACTTTTTGTATTTACTATTATCTAACTAGTTATTGACATAACTAAACAATAATTAGTAAAAATTTAATTATTTTCTTTAACTGCAAATTATTTACAGGAAACATATAATAAGTTCTATTTTGACCAATATTTGATAAAAGAAATGTTTGTATGAGTTTAACGTATTATAATTTGTAACTTTGTTAATTCTTTTTACTACTATTTTTATTCATTTTATGTTTTTTAATCTATGTGCTAATAAAAATGTACATCTCTATAAATGTCCAAGACCATTTATTAAAATAACCAGCGATACATTTTTACCAATATTTATTATAACGTAGGGCCTATGAGATTATTGAGCCAGAAACGACGTAAAATGACTAGGGTTGGGATGGGGTCCGCAAAAAAATGTTGTTCAAGAGGGGGTCCTCGAGCTACATAAGTTTATGAACCCTTGGTCTAATTCATTCATCATAAAACCTTTCACGGATTATTTTACCCCCTACACTAAATTTGGTGAAAATTTGTCTATCCGTTTGGCTTTTCATAAAGAATAGACAGACAGACAGGCAGGCAGACATACAGACGGACAGAAATAAAATTTTCTATGTAAGATCAATAGGATAGAACGCGACAGTCCTAAATGAAAACATTAAAAAATTAACTAATCTTGCATAAAATTTTATTGTTGTACGTCTTGAAATGCCGTGGCTGCACTAATCAAACTTAAATCTAATTTAAGTTATATTTTATATATTTATATTTTTTAATATGTTTAATTAGCCACACTTTGTATATTTTGCAGGTATTGTATCTTTTTATATTTTTTTTAGTAGCTTTAGCTACTTAATAAAGCATTATTATTATTATAATCACGCACGAGAAAAAATATGATACACGTTCACTCACGTTTTCATCATGAACGGCAGTGTCACGATCTGACACGGAAATTTCACGGCACGCACCCGTCACTAATGGGAACTTCCCTTAAATCTAGTTTAATTAGACCTATTTCTACACTATATTAAAACTGGATCTAAATTATTACTTAAGTATTATTAAATTTAGTCGTATTTAAATAGAACTGTATCTTATTAGTTCTAAGGTATATTACTATTGTTTTCTGTAGTATAGTCGGATTGCTGATAGGTAACTGTTCGTTGCTACAAGTATCGATATACAATACTATATGCTTTCTCTGTCTATATCGTTATAATTATTTGCATACCCATAGTAACTTATAGTGACGCAAGTTGACAACTAACCTTCCAAATTATTTTAATAAAAAACAAAGCATTAGAAAGAAACGCTATGATTCGTAGATATCTTTACTAATTAGAACACGAAAATAAATTCACAGCAGTACTCAAACAAACAAAATTATTAATTTTAAGGTAATAATTATAAATAAGGAAAACTTATACTTATACGTAAATTTTGGATTATAATTTGTTGTTTAATTAAATTAAATTTTCCCTAAGTACAAAGTAATAAAATATTAAGTAAAAATATATTTATTCATGTAATATATTGCTACAAGTTGTATTTAAATGTTTATTTTTATTGAAAAAAAATTAGTCACTATAATGAACTATCGCTGTCATTTCTTGTATTTATTATTATTGGATTAATATCATAAACAATCCTTTCCCTTTCCCCACCATTAATTTATTAAATTTTCGATTTTTTTAACAGATTTTGCCCAAGTTTCACAACTAATTTGATCACAGGCTACTTGCCACATTTTCAAAACTTCGTTATCACTATTTTTTGTTATACCCCAAATTAGTTCAATGTGGTTGGTTAAACTGGCAGTGAAGTACTAAGATTACCTCCTTATCTTAGTACTTCATGACCATACGTTTCTGCCAATGTATCAATAAAATAAACTGGTTCAGATTTTAATTTCCTTTGTTTTCTCGTGATTTTGTTAGTTACATTTTATAATTCTACGAATTGTTGATTCCGAAATCTTCAAGGCAGCTGCTACTCTTTGATGGACACAAGATAGAGAAATAAGTGGCACATTGTTCTCTTTTTCGGAATTAAAATATTCCAGCAGATTTAAAATTAAAGTTTGTGAATTTAATAATTGGCTGCAAGCTCTATTAATTAAAATTATTAACAGACACTGACAGCTAAGACGAATAACAAAAAACATTTTTAAAATCGCTGAAAGATGGTAACTAGATTTTTATATGAATGCACTACTTGATACATACATGTAACAGTCACCTATCAGCAATTCGACTATAAGGTTTAATATATTAGTTTAAGTTGACTATGCTAGTAGCCTTAGATGTTACGCGTTAAATATTTTAATAACAATAATAATATATGAGGTAATAAATATAATATGACTTCTTGTAAAAACAATGTACGATAAATTAAGATTTAAATTAAAGTGTATTTATTATTAATAAATAATGAACTATGTTAAACTCACTTATGTTTCCTTGGAAATAGATCTTCATATTGTATATCACTAATCACTAAACTAACAAGTAACTATAACTACTCTGAAAAGTTTATATTGTTTCTCCTGTTGATGCATATATAGTGATGTGGTCTAGGGAGGACATTCATTTTATAAGGAGACATTTTTTTATTGTAGTTTAACTTAAGCAGTGTTTAAGGAGTTACAATATGTAATGGTGGGGGTATTGACGTTTGAACTTGGCTATGTTCGAGGGCAATAGCTAAGAAGGGAATCGACACTGACTCAGCTATGCTTAGTATTCCACGAGCTAAGTCAACTTAAGAATCTCATTTGTTTACTGTCATTTTTGATAATTATTATTTACAATATTAGTAATCAGTTCATTCATAAACAGTATTACTTTTGCAATCTATCTGTTGTTTTTAATCTATTTTAATTTGTAATAGTTTGCAAATCATGATTTTGAAAATTGCGTTCGGGACAAATAGTGTTGCCCCATCAAAGCAGCGCCGTAGCTATAGCCCCGCGGTACGGTGGCTGGGGGGATGTTCGAAAAGATTTGGGTCCTCGAATTTATTGAACAAAAATATTAATACACTTTATTGTTATTTTACAAACTTACAAACTAAATTTACTTGTAGTATTAATTTAGGTCAGGGGTCAGCAACTGGTGGCCCGTGGGACGAATGCGGCCCGCAGTATGATTTTATGCGGTCCACCAATAAGAAAATATGTTTTCGTTTCTTATCCACTATAGGCAAATCATTACTGCCGTGTTGCTCTAGGGCAGCGATATAGGTACAAACTGTGTTCCATGGAACCCTGGGGTTCCACACAAAGTCCTCAAAGGTTCCACGAGCTTTCTCTTAAACTTAATAAAAAATAGTTGGGCGTCGGCTTGTCGGCTTATACCTTTTCCCCCCTCGCATAGTTTAGAAGTGAAGACCTTTTTTTTGATCATTACTTGGATTTTGGGTTCCACGGTATATTGTTAGACTGTAAAGGGTTCCACGACTCGAAAAAATTTGAAGACCACTGCTCTAGGGTAATGGTTCCCAACGGGAGCGGTAACGCCCCCCCAGTAGGCGCTGGAACCTTTCATGGGGGCGGTAGTGAGCCCAGAGACAAACAGGGGGCGTTAAGGCAGTCAAGGGAGGCGGCGTACCTTTTAAAAAATTAATAATAAACTTTTAAAATACCGTTTTCATGAATAAACATTTTATCAAATAACTATTAATTGGAACCCGACATTAACAAATTATTGAAACTCCACTAGCCTCAAACATCTCATTAATAAAATATTAAGCCAATGTCAAATAATAAGCTGTTAAAGTTGGCAATATTATTAACTATAAATTTCATCCTTGATGACCTGATATATAGCAAGGTACGAGTATTTTAAAATTCAAACCGTAGATGTTTATCTTACAATTTTCGGGAGTTTTGAAAGAGTTTTGAAATTTTGAAAAAGATTGATAAACATCAAGCAAATTATATTTAAAAGACGTAGGAAAAATAAATTTTGGAAAAACTGTGTATGATTAATATAATTAACATTTAAAGGAAAATTGGACCAAAAACAAAAAGAAACCAAAAGGATTTTTCTTTTATTCATTAAAAACGTGCAAAGAAT
Organism: Liopterus haemorrhoidalis; assembly: GCA_963971575.1. Taxonomy (NCBI): domain Eukaryota; kingdom Metazoa; phylum Arthropoda; class Insecta; order Coleoptera; family Dytiscidae; genus Liopterus; species Liopterus haemorrhoidalis. The sequence continues at coordinate 8,093,040 of OZ020615.1, forward strand.
TTTGATAAGTTCTGGAATATCACATATATAAAAGACGTAGGCAAAATAAATTTCGAAAAAAATATGTATGATTAATATAATTAACATTTAAAGGAAAATTGGACAAAAAAAAAAAACAAAAGGAATTCTTTTTAAAGTCTTGAATTCTTTTTATTCATTAAAATCGTGTAAAGAATTTTGATCAATTTTTGGAATGACACATATAAAAGACGTAGGCAAAAGAAATTTCGGAAAATATATTTATGATTAATATAATTAACATCTAAAGGAAAATCGGACAAAAAAAAGCAAAAGGAAATTTTTTAATTCATTAAAATCGTGCAAAGAATTTTGATCAAGTTCTGGAATGACGCATATATAAAAGACGTAGGCAAAATAAATTTCGAAAAAAATGTTATGATTAATAGAATTAACATCTAAAGGAAAATTGGACAAAAAAAAGCAAAAGGAATTTTTTTTATTCATTAAAATCATGCAAAGAATTTTGATCAAGTATTGGTATGTAATATATATATATATATATATATAAAATTGATGTGAAGTGTGAATTTTCACATATTTCTGGGTTTTGCAGGTATTTAGTAACTGAACGATGATTATTTGGGATGCCAAAACCAATTTTATTTCAAAATATTTTTTTATGAATTTTAATTCGAATGCCTAATACCATTATTTAAGTTTCTAAATATATGCAGTATTTTTTTTTTATACAGCAAAGTTCATTATAATTTGGAAAATTGCACCTATGGCTTCCATTGGTTGCTTACATCATAAGTCCCGCCGTTTGATTCCGTCAAACATAGAATTAAATTATAATTTCAACACTTTCCACTGGTCATTAAATTTACGCTTTTAAAAATTAAATGCAACATTTACCAAATATAACTAGAATTTTAACAAAATAATTTAAACAAAATAAAAATGCAAAAAAAAAACAAAAAATAAAATCAACAGGATTCGAACCCTAAGCTTGCAAGTTAACTTATATTATTAAGCGTACGACAAATCCAACCACGCCACGAGAGCTAACGGTCTGGTATGTTACACAACGTATTAAATAGTTAACATATTTTAGTTAAAAACACAAAAAATGCGTTATTTTCCGAAAACATAATCTGATCAAAAATTCCTGTTGTACTATTCCGGTTCACACCAATGTACATTACTTAGAATTTTTTCAGATTTTTAGTTTAAACCATCTGGGCTACAGGGTGTGGGACAAAAATTTTTTTGCACAATTTTGGCAAAAATCGCATCAAAATAATTTATTTTGCAAAAATAAAATTTTGATCGTTAATCCACGTACTAAGGGCCTTCATTTGATACCCTACTCAGAATTTAAAAAAAATATTTTTTTTTTCGATGAGCACATATTTGTTTGTATTTTTAGAGGGATATGTTTTTTAGATGTTTTAGTATTTTTCCTATGTGTGGGTCAAAGAGTTGTATAAGCATGCCAAATTTCAACTCTCTAGGTTTAGCCGTTTGGCTACAATTTTTACCGAACAGACAGACAGACAGACGACAAAATGACGGTATAAGGGTTTTTTGGTCATACCTACAAAACTCTAAAAACGTAGACGAAATAAATTTCGGAATATATATATATATATATATATATATATATATATATATATATATGATAATTAACATCTAAAGGCAAATCGGAAAAAAAAAGCAAAATAAAAAAAACTAAGTCATTAAAATCATGCAAAGAATTTTGATCAAATTTTGGAATGACACATATATAAAAGATGTAGGCAAAATAAATTTTGGAAAAAATGTGTATGATTAATAGAATTAACATCTAAAGGAATTAACATCGAAAAAAAATTGGACAAAAAAAAGCAAAAGGAAATTTTTTAATTCATTAAAATCGTGTAAAGAATTTTGTGTATTGTTTTAGAATGACATATAAGTTACCTTGATGCCAACAGGAGAATTCCTCAATAAAACACTTTCATCTGGTGCGGTTTTTTATTTCGTCCCACGACTATCTCATTTCACGCAGTTCCTTCTCCACTGTGCGCCTCCACATATTTTTCGGTCGTCCGATCCTCCTTTTCCCTTGCAGGTACCAATGAAGAGCTTGTCTGGTTAAGTTGGCAGTATCTCACTTAGCATGTGTCGCAACCATCTCCATTTGCGCAAACGTATCTTATGTCCGATCGCCGATTGTTTGGTTATACGCCATAGTTCTTCGTTGCTTACAGTGTCAGACTAATGAATTCTCATTATTCCTGTTAAGCATTTATTGATTAATAGTTGAAGTTTATTGGTTAACGTTTCATTAACCAACCATGTCTCACAGACATATAACCGTACAGACTTCACGTTGTTATTTTATTAAATACTCGGATTTTCGTTTTCTTTGTTATGTGAGTTGATGAGCAGAATTTGTTCAGAAAGGCAATGACCAGCTTGGCATTCTGAATTTTGGACATGCTATCTACAATAACTCCTCCGTTTTTGGTGATGATTCTGCCTAAGGTCGGTCTATGATCGCATCTTGTAGATGAATGGTCTGAGTATTTAGAATGTTGATGTGCATATCTTTTGTTTTGCTCACGTTGATCTTAAGCCCTGCTTTATGAGCAAATCTGTCCAGCTCATTCAGCTTGTTTTGTGTTACATGGAGTGATTGGGCTAGTAGGCAGAAATCATCAACGTAGTCCAGGTCTTTTAGGCGTGTGTCTGGTTTTATTTATAAAATGACTAATAAGAAAATATTTACTTTTTATTTTGACTTGGCACACGACTATAGCTGAAAAAAATGGCATGTTTCATTAATTACAATCTAATTATGAATAAATTCATTGAAAGAAGACATAAATATTTAGATAATTAACAAAAAAAAGTTATCATATAAACAATTTCGTAATATTATTATTTACATCTAGAATATTGTTATTAGTAATTTAACAAACATAATGTATATTTAGAGATGCAACCTATCAGATTAAAAATTTGAAAATGCCAAGCGGAAGCTTAAATACTTAAAAAGGAGGGTCATAAAACAGTCTGTAAAAAACTGCGAAACTAACAAATATGTGTTGATAGATCAAAGTATCAACAAGTACAACCGAACATAAATGAGTCGTGGAATACACATGTACGTTTCTTATCGTTACCGGTTGAGAACCGCTGGCGTATACCAGTATTTACAAATGTCAGCAGATCTTTCCATATTTTGCAAAATCTTCACACTTGTCAGAAATCAAACTATCTTCCCTTGCAACTGGTTATTTCAACCATTATAAGGCAGGTAACCTTATTATACCTTATATAACCTTAACCATTTTGATAACCCTTATAAGGCATTTTCAACATTTATAAGGATTTTTTCCTCCTCAACAATTAGTCTCTAGATTGTGCGATTTGGATCCAGTCTATGACAATTTTATTATTATTATTATTATTTGGGGTTTGTCAGGTCTTGACAAGCGTCCACTAATCGCAAACTTCAGCAACGTTTTGAGGCACGTCATATTAGAGGCTAGTGGAGCTAAACACACAAGGCTGCATTCCAAACACTGGTGATTGCACACGCGGAAATTACGCCAAATCCAGTGCCCACACAATGCGGTGTGACAATGCAGGTAGCAATGGACTCGATTTCCCTTCGATAGGAGGCTTTTATACCATCCAAAACACCAACTATCAGGACTACAAGCTTAACTTTATACCCTGGATACAGCTTTCTAAACT